>QTSX02002500.1:0-40846 GCA_014839935.2 Entomophthora muscae | reverse complement strand
AGGGCACCAAATTAGGTGACGACTGGATATTAAGTGAGTTGGCAGTAGCCAGAATACTTGTACATCCAGATCCTCAACAATGCATTGAGCAGAAACCCCTCCCATCTCCCAGATGCTAGCATGGACGTCAAGTTCAACACACATACTTTGATTCCAGATGAGGCTGTGGTCCCCTTTTTATTAACTCTGCCTGCTACGCTTGCTACCATGTCTTTAAAAAAGGGTGCTGACTTAGACTTATATTCCAAAGTCAAGTTTTTACAGCCCCTGTCCAAGGGTTATGATATGTTACTGGAACTAGCATTTTCACATCTGGTAGGCCAGCTGCAAGGTTATCACAAGATAGGACCAATTCTATATCATCAAGGTTGCTTGTGGGTCCCAGAGGGAACCATTTGGGATAAAAACATGGAGGCCCATCACATCTGTCCTACAGCAGGCCACCCAAGGAAAAACAAAACGGTGGAACTAATTCACCAACAGTTTTCTTGGAAAGGTTTGATGGTGCAGGTAGCATATTTTGTTTGAGACTGCCTGATATGTGTTCAATCCAAGGCAAGCCAGAACAAGACTACTGGATTGCTGGTTCCACTGCAGCCAGCTGTAGGGCCCTGGACGTCAGTGTTGGTGGATTTAATCAATGAACTTCCTGATTCTAATGGGTTTAATACAATCATGGTGGTGGTAGATTGATTCACAAAAATGCCCACTTTTTACCCTGCTCAACCACAATTACTTCAGTGGAAACAGCTAGTTTGTTTATGAATAGGATCTTCTCCTCATATGGCATCACAATGGAGATTGTAAGTGACTGTGGGCCTCAATTATTGCTCAGTTCTGGGAAGCTTTCACTGGAATTCTTGGATATAAAATTGTGCTTTTTCACAGCTTTTTACCCCCAACCTGATGGACAAACAGAGAGGGTAAACCAAATTTTGAAGGTCTCCCTACGTTGCTACACTAATGTGTAACAAGATGACTGGTGTGCTAACTTACCCATGGCAGAGTTCACATATAATAAAGCCCTGCAAACATCAACTCAAGTCTTGACATTTTATGCCAATGTGGGTTACAATCTTTCATCCAACATGGTTCCTTGACTGGTTAGTAATGTGGAAGCTGCAACTGATCAAGCCGCTGCATTGAAGCATGTTCATCAGGAGCTTCAAGTTACTCTTGCTGCTGCTGTGACAACTTACAAGGAAAACTCAGATTGCAAGCTCCAGGAAGTTCCAACTTACAGGCCAGGTGATATAGCTGTGATTGATACCTAGAATATAAATTTTAAGGTTCCATGTCGCAAATTAGGCCCCAAGCAAGTGGGTCTCTTCAAAGTTGAATGACAGATCAAACCTTCCGCTTATTGTTTTGATTTACCACCATTCTTTAAGATTTTCCATACCTTCCTTGAAAGCTTACTCACTCCCTTTAAGGGTACTGAGACTCCTTCTTTCCAACCCATTCTTGTGGAAGGAGAACCTGAGTATGAGTTGAATTGTATTTTGGATTCCTGTAAGAACCAACACCAACTGGAATATTTGGTGTCTTGGAAAGGTTATCCCAATTTCAAAAACTCAGGGGTTCCCCACTATGATTGCTCAAATTCTCCATTCCTTATCCAAGAGTTCTATAATCACAATTCAACTGCCATTGATCACCCAAAGATTACCTTAGCAGCAATGAAACTCCCTCCTGCCCATAAGAACTTCTTATTGTCCCATCTTCTGTATGGTGGTATTGTGCCATGGGCTAAAGCAGAGAGTAATGTCACGGTAAATTCCATAATGCTGGGATTTTTTTGGCCAAGTAGGAAAACCAAAAAACCAGAAACCTTTAAAAAAATTGACCAATTTAGCAGACTTGAATCAAACTGTTTATTGAAAATGGGTTACAGCTGCTCCAGTTTGAAAGTTGAATCTGATTCTCCCCTGTAATTTGATGTTGATAAATTGACGTAATTTGAGGGTCACCTGATATGATTTTATTTATCAGCATGGTTGTCAGAAGTTGGTCACTCAAGGGTTCTTTGCAAACTGGACTATATACTCACTTGACAATGTGAAAAAATTGGAGCCAAGAATCCAGGTGGTATTGCTTAGTCAAATTTTGATATATATGGGAAATTTTTACTGTTTGACTATTAAGAGTTGAGTCCTCTCTAAAATTTTTACTCAAATAAAATCAATTATCTCTTGGTCTAATCTTTATTTTAAATGCATCCCGTAGTTGGCCTTTTGCGCTACATCCCCTACAATTTAATCCTGAGCCAGATTATTACAGGAAGATGGGGGCCTGCCATTGGTACTTTGTTGTTGTTGCTGCTAAATGTTAATTCAATGCCTGTCAATCTTGGAGCCATTCCTCCTATTGTCAAAGCTAAAACTCTTATGCTATCTCAATGTCCTGAATTTTATGCTGAAGACACTCTGATTCTATCACAGGCCATTTACCTAGGGCTTTTTTGGTTGGGGTTGATTATTTTACTTAACCCTAGTATCTCATTTGGAAATTTCATAAAACAGTATCTGAAGCTGTGTTGGTGGTTAATCATTAACTCTATGTGGATTTGGTGGGTGACTCCCCACCACATAGAGACAGCTTCTTATTATCCCACAATTTCTGTCACATGGGCCACTTCCAGGGCTAGCTTACCAGTAGTTGACTACTAGTTCACAGAGATTATTGTTTCACTTAATCAGAGCTACTCTAATACAATAGGCTCAAAGCCTTTTGTCTTAGAGTGTTTGGCCTGACAGCCCAGTCCATGTTGGACTCCTCTAGAAGTGTTTCAGATGATGGCCCATATGATGGCCCTTGTTTTAGGATATAATTAAAGATTAGAAGAGTAATTATTATGAGAAGCATTTTTGAGGTGGTTGTTGAGGTGGACTAATTAATTGTGCAATATCTGAATGTTTTGCTCTTTAATCAAGAATAGGGGTTTTGTTAATGCCAGGATATGGTTTGATTATTGATTTCACAAATCTGTGGCCTGCATTATTTTGTTGAAACCATTCCTAAAAGTAATTGTAATCTGACCTGTGTTATTTGTTGAAACCATTACTAAGAGTAATTAACTGCTGGCCCACGTTATTTTGTTGAATCTGTTAATTAGTCAATATCCCAAAATCCTAACAATAGACAACATGTAAAAATTAAAAAATCTAAAATTGCAGGATTGTCAAATCCAAGAACTAAATTTCAAATCAAAAATGAGGTGAATTTGAAATAAATATAATTTATGGGCATCTTAAACAGGAAGTCAAAGGATCTAGAGTGGATTTGTGCTAATTATTTTAGGAGTCACAGGCATTCTCAAAAACCACCCTATTCCATTTTAGGATAGATTAAATTTAGATGCTTGATTAAAGTAGATTTTAGAAAACACTAATAATAAAATAAAATTATATATTATAATCTATTTTTATCACATTGCCTTTACCTTGGTGTGTTGATAGTTCATTTGCTGTTGATAATGCACTTGCGTTTAATTGGATGGTTTCACCTCCAGTTGCCTTGACAATAGAAAATCAAGTTGCCTCCCCAAAACCAGCTGTGGTCGTGGAGGCAACTTGGTTTCCTATTGCCAAGGCAACTGGAGGTGAAACTATCCAATTAAACGCAAGCACATTATCAACAGCAAATGAACTATCAACATACCAAGGTAAAGGCAATGTGATAAAAATAGATTATAATATATAATCTTATTTTATTTTTAGCATTTTATAAAATAAACTGTATTCAAACATCTTTAATAGCAATACATAAACACATAGTATAATAAACTGGTGGCTTATCTTTCTGACCTCTCCTTCCTTCCTAAAAAAATTGTTTGGCCCCCGGCTACACTGGGGGCCAAAAAACTTTTAAAAAATTTCTGCGTCATCAGGAGGGTAGCTCATATATCATTATATGGTTTTGTGGTTGTAATATTAGTGATTTAGAGTGTGGAATATTGCATCATTTCCAGTTTAGACAATTTTACATTTCACTTAATTGCATGTTTAAACATGCTTGTTAAGATTAAATTTTTAATTTGATTTTATGCAGTGTGGAACTTCTTGATTTGGGTTGGTGTTTCCTAGTTTCTTACTGTACATTCAATTTGGATTCCAAATCCTGCAATTAATATTTGAGTTTACTAGTGGCATTCAAAAGTGATTTGAAATTTGGTTCATGGATTTGACAACCCTGCAATTTCAAAAAACACAGTAAACTTAATGAAAATGGTTGATGGATTTGAACGCTTCAAATTTGATTCCAGTTAATTCATTTTGTCCATTAGAAATATGCAGTTTGACTTGAAATTTTCAAAGTGTCTATGGGTTCCTGCATTTTTAAAAATTCAAATAAAAATACAAATAATTCAATTTAATTAAAAAAGGCCTTCCTGCAAAAGTGATTCAAAATTTGGACCAAGGATTTTACAATCCCATATTTTTATGTTTAGGTTCTGAATTTACAGTAGAAACAAATACCAAAATGTTAAAATGTAGAGTTGAAAATTTAATCTTTTGAAGTTGATTCTTGAAAGATTCAAGTCTGATAAAACAGTAAATTTAAGTTCAAAATAAAAATTTTAAGTAAATTTCAAAGATTGAGTCTTAAAAAGGAGAAAACAGGTAATTTTGAGGCTAAATTTTTAAATTTAAATTTAAAATGTTAAAATTAAAAAGTTATAATCTTAAGCAGAGAAAAACTTAGAATTTTGGATTAAGCCTACTCTTCCTTTTTGGGTTTATTTATATGGAAAATTAAGTTGCAACTGCAACAAAGAGATATAAAAAGAGGAGAGGGTTTGAGTAAACTTCAAACAGAAGCAGAGCATCTGCAACAGGTTTGAAATTAAGAGATAACCGAGGTGGTTACGTAACGTTTGAGGTGTAACTGATGTTTAATTTTGAAATCAAGCAAAAATCAAGTGTTAAAAAAGGGTAAGGAATCTAACTTAAAATTGCTAACCTAAAAATTCAAATTTTAAAATTCCAAAAGAAAAATCAATTTTTGAACTTTAAAAGTCAAAATTTAAGTTTGGAGCATGACAAGACCCTAGAACCTGAAAGCAAAGGGGCCTCCCCTGACCCCTCCTCTTCTATAAGCTGGTATGGATCAGAAAAAGATAAGGTCCCATGTCAGAAACCCACTCTCCATGGAATAAGTTTCCTGCCTGATGGATTAATTCAGAAGGATTTAAACCTGTTATCATAGACTCAATGGGCACTGATACCATGCCCAAGTGGAATAGTTTGACAATGATTCAGTATCAACCTAAGAGAGGTTTGAAGTTGTTGCAACTGAACCAATTAGAGTTCAGTATTTGATTGGGGAAGACAACAGTCCAATAGAAAGGACAGAAATAATAAGAATAAGGTATTGTTTATTGTAGGATATTGTGATTGATATGCTATATGGGAAAAGCCACAAGGCCACAGGGCTGGCATGTTCCATGTTCCATGTAAGGTTTGAAGCCAAGGAATAACTTGTGTGGGGATCAGCAGGTCTAATTGGTAGCACTTCTAATTAGGAGAAAGTACCCACAGTTTGATATTGCCTTCAGATTGATCCATGTTGTTAGACACATCAAGGGGCAGCTCCTCAAGCGCCCCCTGTGTATTGTAAGATACATTATCAGGCAAGGAGGAAGACTTGGTTGCAACACCCCCTTGCCCCCTGCTCATTGTCAGATGCCGTGATCTGAGGCGCGGCACAGAGTCACAACAGGAAATCCTAGCATTAGGATTGGATTTGTGCTAAGTCTTGGTTAGAATGACAGGGAAGGCAAATGTGTTTACCTTGCAGCCCTGGAAGAATAATCTCTACTAGACGTGGCTAGAGAGGCGCCAAAGTACATGAAGACACAAAGACAAAAATATGAATAGAACTTAATTTTATTGGTGAATAGGAAATGGAATATATACTGTGTAGCTTTACCACAAAACAGTACATGGACAGTAGGATCACTCACCACAAGCATGAGTGGGGCAAGTAAGTTGCACAGAGTCAGGAAACCAAACAACTGTATTTCCTAGTTTGGATACAGACTCATTTCAAGGGACAAAGGCAAAAGATAGAGATTTGTCCTCAAAATAACCCATCAAAGGCAAAATCAAAACAAGGTGAATGGCGGCATTCACAACATTAGAAACCAGGATCAGAGTTTCCAGGAGATCTGGGAAGGTCCGCACAAACAACTTTTATGTGGGGATGGCACAGCAGGGGCGCAAGCAATCATGTTGGAGTTTCTTGGTGTTTCCCTGGGCATCTTTAAGTTGATAGGTGTGGTTGTCATAAACTGTGGCTATCTTGAAGGGCCCTGGTGGTTGGGTTCTAGTTTGGCAGAATTGGGGTTGAGGGCATAGGCAGGATCACCTATGGCATATTTAGCCTCCAGGTGCTTTTTACCCCCTTGATTTGCTTGTGTTTGATGCCCCAAGCTTTGGCACACCAATAACTGAGGGAGGGGGTAGGCAGCAAGGGGTTTCTCCAGGAACCGTGGATTATAGTTTTCCTTGTTCCATCTCTGTAAAGCTATCAGGTGTTCCAAATGCCAAGGCGCTGGGGCTGAACCCAGTGCCCCTGCTGATTCTTGCTCTTAGGATAAATAGAGCGGTGGGCAGGTGTTCAGTCCACGCAGTATTGGGGTGCTCCTATGAGAGCTTGGCAATCAGTTGGAACAGTGAACCATTTATGTGCTCTACACGTCCATTGGCTTGTGGATGGTAGGGGGTTGTTACTATTCTTTGAAGGGCATTCTTGGCGCAGTACGCCTTCATGATATGTCCAACAAGTTTAAGCCCATCATCTGTGATAAGACGTTTGGGTTTCCCAAAGTGGGCCACAATCTCTTTATCAATAAAGTGGGTGATGGTGATGATGGTGTGGTTAGGGGTTGCTCACACTACTGGCCAACAGGTGAAGCAATCAATGGCTGTAATGATGTACTTTTTGTCTATCCTGTCCTTGGGGAGGGGCCCAAAAAATGTTGAGGGCTCACTTTTTGAAGTGTTCCATGGATTTGATGGGCAGGACCAACTTGAGAGGTGTAGGCTTTGATGTGTTCTTTTTGCACAGCACATATGTTTGAGGAGGTCCAGGATGTCTTGTTGCATACAAGTCCACCACACCTTATGCTTCATTATTTTGAAGAGGTTAGGGGGTTTTTGGTCATCCTCTGATGTGACCTAAGGTGCAGTGATAATGCAGTATGGTATCTCCTTGTTGGGTGGTGGGAATGTACGGTGTCTTCTCCCCAGTTTCTGCCAGACAACAAACGTTGCCAGCATCAGTAGTGAGCTGGCTTTCATTGTCTTTTAACTTGGAGATAGTTGTGGAGTTAATGAATTTGTAGCAGGTTGCTTCAGAACGCAGGTAGAGCATTGGCCAGTTCAGGTCTATGCTGTTGTCCCCTGTGATGGACGCCACATATAATCTGGAAAGGGCATGATTAGTGACAAGTTCCTTTCCAGGTTCGTATTCAATGCGTAGTTGGTAAGGGAACAGGTGCTCAATCAATCCTGCCTGACGTCAAGTCAGATGGGATTTTATATTGGAATACTGAAGCAATTTGTGGTCTGTCAGGACACAGGGTGGAAAGGTGGCCCCTTCCAGGTAACTAAATATATTTTTATATTTTATTTTTGATTTTTTATTTTCAAAAAACAAAAAATCCCCCCAAGAGAGGGCAGTGTCCTTTTCAATTTTTTCCCCTTTTATTTCTTCCCCTCACTGCAGAGGCTCCTGGGGTTCCTCTGGGCTCGTGGGTGTCTGGCCTATGCTTTTACATCCTACTTTCCCAATCTCCAACCCTCCATCTGCTGCATTGTATTTTAGATCAAAATCATTATATGGGGCTCTCCCTTGTGGGTTAAACTTATTTATCCCATCCCTATTCATATCAATTTAGTATGAGATGCCATAGTTTTTACATTGTGAATGGTGTTCGTTGTCGTCCTGAACAAAATCCTAAATCTATTTCCTTGTCGGGGGCGAATTGTTCATTCTACATCCCATAATAATTAAATTAAATAATTAACCTCTTTACCGAGTCCACCAAGGGATCCATTAGGGGTGGCATAGCAACGATCTACTCGATCTGCCAGGGTGGTTGTACACTAATTTGGAAAATAATATGTCCATGGTGGTTGATGACGGTGACAGCACCATTTCTTGATGCAGTGCACAATTGCCGCCAACTCTTTATCATGTATGGGGTAGCATTGCTCTTAGTTGGTGAGCTTTCTGGATTTATAGGCCACAGGTATTAAGGTATCTGTGTCAGTTTCTACCTGTAGCACGCCCCATATGGCTCTGTCAGAGGCATCAGTCTCAAGTTTTTACTGGTGGTTCCAATTGGGAAACTGCAATACAGGTGCAGTTGTAAGTCTTTGTTTCAATGTCTCAAAGACTTGATCCCTGGCAGGGGTCCATTGGAAGCGTTGTTTGGTATTTAGGAGCTTGGTGAGAGGTGCAATAAGTTCTCTGCAATTGGGGATAAACTTGCACACATAGGCAACCATGCCTAAGATGGTACACACCTGGCCCACATTAGTGGGAGGTGGCATGCTGGTGATTGCCTTGATTTTGGCAGGATTGGGCTTTATGCCCTGGGCAGAGATGACGTGCCCAAGGAATATGAGCTCTGACCTGAGGAATTTACATTTGGAAGGCTTGGCCTTCAGCTGATTCTTTCAAAGGGTGTCAAGGACAGCATGGAGGTGTTGGAAGTGTGTGGTTTGATTTTGACTGAAGAAAATGATGTTGTCAAGGTACACAACAACACACTTTCTAATCAGATCCTCAAATGCTTTGTTCATCAACATGGCAAAGTTGGAAGGAGTGTTGATCATTCCAGGGTTCATGACACAACACTCAGACAACCTGGAGCATGTGTGTAAGGCAGTTTTTGCCTCATTCCCTGGTTCAATGTAGACCTGGTTGTACCCCACAGTGAGATCAATCTTGCTAAAGACTTTTGTACCCGTGAGCATGTCAAACAGGTTGTCAATCAACAGCAGGGGTACTTATTCTTAACAGTCACTTAATTTAAGGCGCAATAATCTGTGATCAAGTAAAGGGACCCGTCCTTCTTGGCTATAAAGAAGACAGTAGCACCATATGGAGAGAGCAAGGGGCAGATGAAGCCCTTATTGAGTGTGTCTACAAGGTGTTGACAGAGAGTTTTGTCCTTCTTGGGTGTCAGACAATATAGGGGCACACTTTGGGTAGCAACTCTTGTAGTTATATAGCATGTTGTATCTCCCGGGGAGGAGTTAGTTGATCCAGTGTTTCACTAAAAACGTTCCTATAATCCTTGAGAAGAGACCAAGATGGGAGCTGCAAGTGGTTTGGCGTGGATAACTTTAACTGAACATTGATTGAAGTCCAGCTTTCCTCCCTTGAAGTTGTACGTTCCCGTCTCTGTGATTCTGAAAAACACAGTATCATGCAATAATTTGCTCCTTTTGATAGGATAGATCTGGAAAACCACCCCATTCCTGTTAAGGGTGATGTCAGACATATCTCAGTTGATATAGGGATGGTTGTGTTGTAGCCAGTCAAGACCAGCAATGACGCTGTGGCTGAGCCCTGCCATAATTGGTCCAGAGAGCTTAACCTGGATGTTCACCATTCTCACAGAGAAGTGTACTGTCTCATGGATAATGGCCACTCTGCAGGAGTCAGCTACTTGTACTGCATTGAAGCGGCTGGGAACTTGGTCTAGTTGTTGAGAGTCAGCAAATGTCTTGTCAACCATAGTGTGGTTGGTCCCAGTATCTACCAAAAGTTTGTGAGTGTTCCCACAGAAATTGAAGGGTAGGCCAAGCAGGTTATTTTATTTGAAGAATGGCTGGTCTGGAGAACAGTGTTATCACTATGAACCTGGAAGACGTCAAGAGCTTCAACATCATGAACATTGTAGTCACAGGGATTCTTTGCAAGGAGAGATCAAGAGCAAGGGTCAAGTGGGGTTGTAGAATCTCTCATATCTACAACCCCTAGGCTTTTCCTGGGTCCTCAATTTGTGCTAATTGAAGCTCTCCCTTGCAAGGACACTTAGCCCCATTCTCTTGTTGGCAGCAGCCTACCTGATTGTGAGCATTGCCAGGTGCAAGGTGAGACTGGGGTGGTGCGTCATTGGACCTACAAAAGCCCATGGAAGCCTGGTTATTGGCCTCCAAAATGGCCTTGTAGCAATTGTTGATGGAAGTACAGCGCCCCACAGGAACCCACTTGCAGATGTGGGGCTTGAGCTCATTGACTATTAGTGTAATAAGCATGGTGTTCCTGTCAATGACAGCGTCTGGGGCGGCAACAAGGTATTCAGGGACAGACTTGGTTTGTTTAATGGCCAGGAGGGGAGTTCCCACCATACTGGGTGAAAAGGTTTCAATGTAACAGGATTTTTTGGAATCCCTGAACAACACCTAAGTGACATCTATCTCCTGACTGGCCCAGTTGGTGAACTATACTGTGGCAGGCCCTGTAAGGCGCCCCAAAGCGGTGGCAACCCACATGGGCTCAGGCACCTGACATATACAAAGGCAGGTTTTATTCAAGTGAAGCCAACTGACAATGTCAGCTCCTTTGACACCACCCACCAAAGACTCAAGTTGAAGATTTAGCATGTATTGTGACAGATCTGACTGGGGCAGGGTGACACTTGTGTTGCGCTGCTCAAGGCAGAGTCAATTATACATGCTTGTGAGTACCAACTGGTCTTGGTAGATAATGTACCCCTTGGGAATGTCTCCCTTGGGGATTGAAAGGAAGGTCTCTTGATGGGGATAGTCATACAGCCTGTACTCTGTCCTTTCTTAGGGGGAATTTTTATTTTAGGTAGGTTGGGAGCCTACTGCTGCTACCAGTGTTGCAACTGAACCAATTAAAGTTCAGTATTTGATTGGGGAAGACAACAGTCCAATAGAAGGGAAATAAATGAATATAATAAGGTATTGTTTATTGTAGAATATTGTGATTAATATACTATATGGGGAAAGCCACAAGGCCACAGGGGGTGGCATGTTCCATGTAAGGTTCAAAGCCAAGGAATAACTTGCGCAGGGATCAGCAGGTTGAATTGGTAGCCCTCTTAATTAGGAGAAAGTGCCCGCAATTTGATACTGCCTTTGGGTTGGCCCATGTCATTAGATACGTCAAGGAGCAGCTCTTTGAGCACCCCCTGTGTATTGTAAGATACATTAGAAGGCAAGGAGGGAGACTTGGTTGCAACAAAGTGACCTAAGAAGGCATATGCTACTAGATAGGCAAGCAAGAAGACAGAGGAAAAAAGAAAGAAAAGATTGGTAGATTTAGCCTTGAAAGGAGTAGGTTAGGGATTTCCCTGGACCAGGGGGTTGAAGGGAAAGAGCAAAGCAGTATACTACTTGCCTGGAATTACAGGAGCTCATTTTCTATTATCATAGTACTTATTGATGGTTCCTGAACTGGGTCTAGTTTCCATCTGAACATATGAGTGTACAAGTTGATAGATCATGTAAGGGCTGGCAAATCCCAATTTACAACTGCTATATTTGAACCTGTGCACCTCCCTGCCAAGCAAAAACACAGTTGACTGCACAAACCAACTGGGGAAATCAAACCCTTTTGAATTACCAGGGCAGGTGGGAACCAACTATTGAAAGAGAGATCTGTTTAAATCTTTTAAATGTAACAAAAACCAACAAAGCAACCAGGGCCAGTTTTTTAACTGGCCCAGGGAGCTGACGGCTCCCAATGGTAGCAGAGCCACCAGCTTCAATGCTACTAATGATCTGGGTGGCTCCCACCTAAAATTGAGTGATTTTTGCTGGGTTTTTCAAAAAAATTCAGTATCAACTGTGTTTGTTGAATAACTTAGCTAATAATAAAGTTCTAGTTCTGGCCACCAGTCCTAGTTCCATTGCCACCCAACAATCAAACCCAAATGATGAATTAATTACACCCACCAATGTAATGAAACATCACCTACCAAAGGATCCAGAATCTTCTCCCAATCAAATAAAGCCAGTTGAAGAAGAGTCCCAAGCCAATGAAACCCATACATTATCTGGGGTTTCTAATTACTTTGTTGGCTCAAGGAGTGAAGAGGAGCCACTCAGGAAGGAGGATTCACCTACAGATGACAATTCCTCCACTAATAAGAAAATCTGACCTGCCAAACAAACCTAGCCCCAAATGATTGAACTTGATATAATTAGTCACCAATCAGCTTCCAGCAATCCAGATAATCTAAAGATGAAACCATATGAGCCACACCTAGTCCCCAGTACAGCCCCCAGCCATGAGTCAACCAACCAATACAATGGCCCAGACCCAGTGAACTTCCCTTCCCCAACCCAGTCCAAGATTCTTGGGACCCTATCCCCTGTTCTCAAGAATCCCTCCCCTTCACCCAAATTGCATGTGATCAAGGGATGGGCTAATAGAGTTCACCAAGAAGCTGCTATTAGACACTTCCAAGGAAGATCAGATGAGTAGTATAAAGCCCACTTCCCTACAATCAAGTAAGATTCAGACAACACTTAATAAAGCGTATGGTCCATAGAGTAGTCTTTGCCTTTCTTCCCCATATTTTTTATCACCTTGGACAATACCAAATCAACCAGCTCAATCACCAGTACTTCACCTATTAGAACCTGCAGCAATGAACTACCAACCAGGGCCCAGCCCTGGGCAGGCCAGCAGCTTCATACCTCCCACTCCAATCTTGCAACACTCTGCTGAGGTTATCCCATATGATTATAGCAGATACAGGATGGTAATCTTGACCATCCTTAGTTTTGATGAGGTTTTAGTGCCTCACCTTGGTGCTTACTGTCTACTTGCAGCTGGTATGCTGTACTTGTCCCTCTCTGTGCCCTTCCTGTATTGGGCTTTGGTATTGTGGTACCCTGATAGGTGGACTCCAACCATGACGCCTTGGTATGACACTACACCTGGCCATGACAGATCAGGAGTAGAAGTAACCATTTGAACCTGACTTTCCCAAAATTTGGAAGCTTAGGTGATTTCATGGTATTATAAAAGTCTTAAAACAATAAATTAAATTTTGAGGTTTAAAGTCTTTATTAATTGAGCAATTTCAATAATCAAAGCCCAGAAGCCTATATAGAAAAGGTTTGGGAAATTGAGAAGGGAAGTTAGAACTGAAACATAACAGAGATTTCAGAATTAAGTTTCAAAAAATAGTTGGTATCAAGAATGAAATTTCAATACTTGTATTGAAAACCCCATAATTGAACCCTGGCTCTCTGGAGATGACTTGCTCCAACTAGGATGGACAGAGACCCGCCAGCTTGCCGGTTATGAAGACTGATATTTAAATACTTGTATTAAAACCCCTGGGATCAAACCCTAGCCTCTAAAGATGACTTGTGTTAACCATGATGGACAGGACCCACCAAACTGTTGAGTCACAGATTTGAGTTGTTGAATTACTCCACCACCCACCAGCTTGATAAAGGAGATTTCCCAAATGGTCACCAGATTGCTACCAGCCTTGTGCCATTGATGAACAAGACCTATTAACAGGTTGTGGCTTGCCTAAAAGAGGTTAAGACAAGGACTGAAACTGGCACTTCCAAGAAGCACCAGATGCTTCCAGTTCCAAGACCTGAGTTGGCAACACATTTGGCAACACAGTTGGCCAGCTCAGGTGATATAGTGAACAGAAGTGGCAGAACAAAATATTACCACTTCTGTTCACCAGAGCTGGTCCAATCAGGATATGTTGCCCTTGAAACCCTTCCCCAAGGTCCATACCCTGCCAGCAAAATGCCCACATACCTGATGCCTGAAAAAATTGAAGAAGCAAAATCATATGGTATAAAACCCTGGCGGTATGGGGATGACTATATCATCATTTTTGATAATAAAGATTTATGAACCTCTGGTTCCAGCAAATTCTACCATATTTAGTTTTAGTGATCTTCCATCTCAACTCTAGTCAAGTAGAAAACAAGGTGTTCACTCACTCCAGAGACCAACCTGCTAACCCATTACAGGTGCTATACTGTCCCCCTGGAGAACCCTTTGGACCAGTGCATTTCACCAAATATCCCCAAACCCCGCCTACTCCAAGTTCAACTTGGAGAACATACTAATTGCCAACCCCTTGGCAAAGACTATAGAGATCAAAACCATAGGTTGTTAAGGAAAGTGATATGTGAGGCTGCCAAGATTGTTCAAGGACAAGTACAATTATCTGCCCGCCTACCTGGTTCCTATTACCCTGCCTCTGACCCCACAACCTGACTGCCCAATGAAACCTGCTGCCGCTGCCAAGACAACGTTCACCCAGCTGTTTAGAGTACTTTACATTACCCACTGGTCCAGAGTTACCCCATCCTGAATCATCCAATGCCTCTACCTATTATTGGCTTCCTGGCAGGGGCTCCAACTTACAGTGTGGGACACAACCCTTTTGGCTAGCCCCAACACTGTAATATAGACAAACCCCAGTTTACTGAAATCTTGGACAGGAGGCACATTAGGCAGGGGAGAGTAGCTGGTATCTTCTTCATAGTTGTTGGTATCTGGCCTCTAGAATAGCCAGGAGGAAGATACAAATGGTGAGGGAAGAAGAACTTCAATTCAAGGGTGCAAGCTGGTGTAACCAAGGAAATGGGAGCAGAACCAGGCGGGTAGAGGAAGAAGTGAGAATATTGTTATGTTGATCCATATAAAAATGCTACTAGAATAGTTATATTGGTGTAAAATAAAACAATTCCTGCAATCAAATAATGAGTCCTGGGCAAAAAAGACATTTATTAAGATGATGGCAACAGTGAGGAAGGCTTCTCCTCCTCACTATTTATACTTACTGAGAATAACTTAGTCTTTTGTGCCACCAGAGGTCTGGTGACATTATTTTCAGTGATTAAACATTTGTTTAGAAACCTGTGTGTTGGGGCCTAGGGATGAGTGCACATTGGCTGCTTCTTCATAATGATGGCTTTGGCTGCTGTCTGCCAAGATGTCACAGCTATTAATAGAACCCACAGTAAATTGATTGGTTGAGCAATTGCTTGTACAATTTACCATTTCTGTGACAAAAAAAGTTGGATAGTAGAAAGCAGTCTCCGTGTGGTGGGGAATCACCACCCAAATTCACATAGAGTTGATGATTAACCAACAACAGAAGTTCAAATATTGTTTTGTGAAATTTCCAAATGAGATACTAGGATTAAGCAAAATGATTAATCCTAACCAAAAAAAACTCCAAGATAAATCACCTGGGAGAGAATCAAGGTGTCTTCAGCATAAAATCCAGGACATTGAGATAGCATCAGATTTTCAGCTTTGACAGTAGGGGTAACAGCTCTAAGATTGATATCATTGGATTAACATTGGGAGGAGCCAACAACAAAGTGCCAATAGTGGGACCCCATCTTCCGGTAATAATTTGACTAAGGATCAAATTATAAGGGATTTAGTGTAGCAGGCCTACTACAGGATGCACAATAAAATAAAGTTAGACCAAGATAATATTGATTTTATTTGAGTAAATTTTAGGGAGGACTCAACTCTTAAGAGTCAAACAGTAAAAATTTCCCATATATATCAAAATTTGACTAAGCAATACCACCTGGATTCTTGGCTCCAATTTCTTTCACATTGTCAAGTGAGTATATAGTCCAGTTTGCAAAGAACCCTTGAGTGACCAACTTCTGACAACCATGATGTTAACAAGTTCATATCTGGCAACCCTTAAATTAGGCCAATTTATCAACATCAATTTATGGGGGAATCAGATTTGACTGGCAAACTGGAGAAGCTGTAACCCATTTTCAATCAACTGTTTGATTCAAGTCTGTTAAATCAGTTGATTTTGTTAAAGGTTTTCTGGTTTTTTTAGCCTTCCTACTTGGCCAAAAAATTCCCAGCATTATGGAATTTACTGTGACATTACTCTACTTTAGCCTGTGGCACAATACTGCCATACAGGAGATGGGACAAGGAAATTTTCTTATGGGCAGAAGAGAGTTTCATTGCTGCTAAGGTAAGATTGGAGTGAACAATGGCAGTGGGATTGTGATTATAGAACTCTTGGATAATATCTGGGGAATTGGAACAATTGTAGTGAGGAACCCATGATTTTTTGGAATTGAGATAACCTTTCCAAGACACCAAATATTCCAGTTGGTGTTGGTTCTTATGGGAAGCCAAAATACAATTCAACTCATACTCAAGTTCTCCTTTCACAAGAATGGGTTGGGAAGAAGGAGTTTCAGTACCCTTAAAGGGAGTGAGTAAGATTTCAAGGAAGGTATGGAAAGTCTTAAAAGCAAAAGGCAAATCCAATTAGTATGCAGAAGGACTGATTTGACGTTCAACTTTGAAGGGACCAACTTGTTTGGGACCTAACTTGGGGCAGGGAACCTTCAGTTTCATATTGCGGGCATCAACCATGACCAGATCACCTGGCTGGTAGGTTGGACCTTCCTGGAGCTTGCAGTTTGAATATTCCTTGTAAGTTGTCACAGCGGCGGCAAGAGTAACCTGAAGTTCCTGATGAACCCACGTCAATGCAGCGGCTTGATCAGTTACAGATACTATGTTATTAACCAAGCAAGGGCCCATGTTGGATGAGAGATTGTAACCTACATTGGCATATAATGGTGAAACCTGAGTTGAAGTGTGCAGGGTGTTGTTATATATGAACTCTGCCATAGATAGGTTAGCACTCAAGTTGTCTTATTGTGCATTAGTGTAGCAGTGCAGTTAGACCTCCAAGCTTTTGTTTACCCTCTCTGTTTGTCCATTAGACTGGGGGTGGAAAGCAGTATAGCGGCACAGCTTAATCCCAAGTATTCTAGTAAAGGCTTTCCAGAACTGAGCAATAAATTTGTCAGGATTCACCTTTTTTATAGCTGCTATTCTGTTCCTATACTTATTTGCCTTCATTGGCTTGTAAGTCTTCTCATGATTGTTCCTATTATTTTATTCATGATCCTCTCTTTTCCCCTTCATTTCCACTTTTGGGGTTAAAATTAGGCTTTTTTAAAGCCTAGTTATGATCTAAATGCTGGTTAGTATTATTTTCAAACCTCCCTTACCTTCTGCTACCGGTTTCAAACCCTGGACCTACATGCAGAAGTTATAAAGTTGGCTCTAAACTACTTTCTTTTTGTTATACAGTAGTTTTAAAAGCTATGGCAACAAGAAAAATGAACTCAGATTTAAACAAAATTCAACTAGCAGGTTAAAATATACACTCTGTTAACAGGGATTTTTGGCACTAATAGGTAAAATGGGTCAACACAGCAACAAAGTACTCACGCGCAAAGTGAAACCATTCAAAATGCAATCTGAAATACATGAATTCACAAACAAAATGGTGTGAGTTGGCTTTTGGTGTACATATGTTTACTATGTGAATTGGTGACAAAATACACCCACACATGGTGCGTCAAAACTCAATCCAAAAACAAAATACAATAGGGACTCAAACCACAAACAAAATCACTCACACAGTTTGTGCAATGGATTGTAATCAAAAATGATACCAAGGCATCTAAAATAAGACACGAGATCTGAAACAAAAAATTTAAAAATATTGTTTTGGGTGCTTAATTTGGCGTAGAATATGGGAAAATGGGTGGTAATTATTTTGGGTATTCAAAAATGGGCGTTGTAAACCAGAAACAACTAATTAAGAAATAAAAAAATCTATAATTGGGATATTGGGTGTCAGGAATATTCCTGACATAAATCAAATTCTGACAGGAGGAAAATGTTGGGAAAAGATAGGGAAACTCCCAATTAAAGAGGCCAATTTTAATGAAGAATTTCCCCCTTTATTTGGGGGAAATAAAAGTCAAAATTCAGAAGAAACGGATTTTCATAAAAACTGGAACAATTTAACATCCGGGCAGGCGCCCGCCGCCGCCGCGCAGACGCCTGCCACCCTCCGCCAGCTAGCCTCCCGCTTGCCCACCCCTCCCCCAGCAGGCCCCCTGCCAGCTCCCAGGCCCCATTCCCCAGCCAATCAGAAGCCACCATCCAAAACAACCAATCAGAAAAGTACCTGCCCACAGGGCAAAACCCAGGGAATAATTTCTGCCCTGCAGAAGAAAGGCCAAATCAAAGTGAAGAGTCCAAAAATAACCTTGAACCTTCCCAAAATAGATCCAACCAAATTCCAAAAGTTAAAAATAATTTGACATCAAGCCATTGGGATTCAGAGGACCACAACCCTTGCTTAGGTCTAGGCCCCAGCCAAACCAACCTTCCCAAACCAAAAATAGATTTGGAAAGTCCCATGAGCTTTTCCCATCAGCTGACTTCACAACCAGGGGACATCATTGGCTCCAGGCATGAATGGTCAAACCTCCAGCAGATTGCCCAAGAACAAGAATTTGGCCATCTTCTCAAACCCCATTTCCTAAAACCTTTCTCCAAACTTCTGGGATCCCCAGCCCCTTGTTTTTACTCCCACTTACAAAAATTTGCAAGTGGGGAGTACTATAAATACAGGATCCCCCCTTAGTAATAGCTTGTGCTATTATTGTGATTAATACCCTCAATAAAGTGAAATCCAACTTACCTCTAACAAGTTAAACTTACCAACCAGCCCCTGCCAACCCTCCAATCCAAGGAAGATGAACCACCTCATCTTCACAGCTGTGCTCACAGCTTGCCTTGGGATTGGAGGCTACCAGTCAGGTCCAGAATTCTTTGGGCCATCTCCAGAAGGACTAGGTCAAAACTCCCACTATGATCCTGGTCAACTGAACTCATCCCAAACTGGACCTTGGCCTCCTTTGGTGTCTCCCCATTCAACACTCTCCATTGCCATGTACACGTCCATGTACTATGTCTTGACCTACTTTGCCGGAAGTTTTGGGAGATACAATGTGCGTGCCAAGATCTTCTGCTGGCTCATGACTGTGTACCCCATTGTTACCGCTTTGACTGGGTTTCAGTTTACCAACCTGCTACCCTACTTCCTGCAAGTGATACCTACCATAACTGGGTATTACATTGGGTGGGAAAACCTCTAATTAAATATCCATATTCAGATAAAAGCAAAAATTAAAATTAGGGAGTAACTTAATTAAAATTTATTTAGTATTTTTTAAATTTTAAAATGGAAGGAACACAACACCAGAGTACCAATGCATCTGCTGTGCGCCGCAGTTGTGGTTGCCCCTGCGGGTCAAAGAATAGACTCAGTACAACACAGGTGCCTACTCAGGAGGGAGGCAGAAGAGGAGAGTTCCATAGTGACGCTGTACTGACACAGCCGGTTCAAGGAGCACAAGCTGCTAGGGTGCGGAGCATAAACCCTTGGGTCCCAAAGCTGACCCGGAAGCCAACCAAGGTTACCTTCACAAAATGGTTAGAAACAAGGAGGTAAAACTTACTTTGTATGTGTTTGACACTGTGTACCGGCAAGAGTTGGTCCCGTCAGCCATGCTGGAGAAGGTGAAGCCTGTACTTGATACTAGCTATGAGCCATACATAAGCAATGGCAATCAGGAGGAAAACAAGGAGCCCGAGTTCTTTCAAACTGATGAGGGACAACTGGTGCGCAAGAAAGTTGCAGTCTTCTACAACAAGGTGCCTATGCCCTGTATCTTGCCCAATGCTGATGAGTCAATCCCCACAGCTAAAAAGCCCGCCCAGAAGCGCATCCTGACATCAAACACATTGTCCTGCTTAAGCTAATGCGTGAATCAGGCAATTACAAGGCGGCTGCAGCCATTGTTGGAGTGGATCCCAAGTACGCCTCAAAGCCCTTCAACAAGTTCCTCAACACGGGTCAAGTCCTTGCTGCAGAGAAATCCTTGCACGTGTCAACTATGCTCACAAAGGAGCACAAATGGGCAATCCACCAGTAGATAACCCAAGATTGCCATCTTGAACTGGAAAATATACAGGCCATGGTCAAGTCTGCTTTTAGGGTTAAGGCCTCAATTTCCTTCTGTTATCATTTGGTCAAGGGAATGCAATTTTCCTGGAAAAAACTTGGGGTATCCCCATATAATCAGAATAGCCCAGCCAATATTGAGACCTGGAGAAAATATTCAGAGGCGTATACTGCCCTAAAAGCCAAGGGGACAGTCAAATTTTACTACATTGACAAATCAGCATTTGCCTTGTCAATGTGCAATGAGTATGGGTATGTCCCCAGAGGCTCCAATGACAGGATGGCTTGGTGTGCTGCAGTCTGCGCCACAGCCTATTCAATGGTGGCTCTCCTTGGTCCAAAGGGGGTTGAGCTCTACCAAATGATATTGGGATCTCACAATAGCCGGACCTTCCTATCATTCCTCCAATTGGTCCAGGAGCACCTGAGGCGCAAAAGCCCCAGCCTCACCAACATAATTGTGCTGGACAATGTTGGTCTCCACAAGGTGGCAGATATTCTTGAAGAATTTCCATCAATTGACACAAGCATTGCAGTGGGCCCCCAGCAATTGGCCACGGCAAATATGCGCCTTCTCTTCCTCTCCGCCTATTTGCCCATCATAAATCCCATTGAGGAAGTCTTTGGGTGGATCAAGTGAGTTGTCAAGCGAGGAACCCCAACTGGGACAGAGGACCTTTTTGATTTGCTGCAGGCCGGGATCCATACCCTCCCAGCTAAGACTGAGGCCAAAATCTATGTCCACGCTGATTTGTTTATCCCTGCGTGCCTTGCAAATCAGCCAATCAATTAAAGGCTTAGCTTATCCCACTTTTTTATATATCCTCTAATTTACTAATCAAGATTCATTAACTAAAATTTTATATTTAGATGTTTTCAAGCCTGCAATCACATTCAGCAGCACCATCAATGAAGGTTAGTAATTTATTTATTCATAATCATTTTTATTATTGCATCCAAGGGTATCCCAAACATTTGATAATGGATTACGCAAACACATCAATATCATTTTTGGCAAATAAATATAAAAAGCAAACTAAAAAAATGTAAATCATACAAATTAGAAGTAGATTTTATTGACATATATTATATGCTTTTATTAAAACTTCCTGGAATTTATTTTATAAGTAATGTTTGCTAAAATATTATTTTATAAAATTATTAATTATAATAAAAATAATCTAAAGGGTAAATATATTTATTGGTATAGAGAATAAATTAGGAGCGCCTATAATGGGTTTGGCGGTATGTACCCACCCCACAATGGAGGTGGCGCACAACCTCCACTGCCACACTGTGGACGGTGGATGCACCCTGGTTAAAATATTCTTGCCTGCTGGTAAAAGGGAGGATGGTGAGGTGGGAGTGAAGCAGCAGCTTCTCAGGTGGGGCCGCAAACCTGTAGATTCCTGCCAGGACCAGGGCGTTCTGGATAACATGGTCAACAGAGTTGTAACCTGGGGGGACTTTTTTCCTGTTGAGAGCAAGTTGGGCCTTGTCAATCCCCAGAAGGACCCCGTCCAGGTCCTCCACGCTGGCGCTCATTCCAAAGTAAAACAGGAACCCCAGGTAAACCACCAAGTGAAGCCTTTGCCCAGCAAAGGCTTCTGTAAACTTGCATAATTTATTGTATACTGTGCTTATTTTTTTCTCATGTTTAGTTTTGCCGAAGGTAAGATCCATAGCTTTTGGGATCCCTGTCTTGTCCGCACTCCAGGCCAGCCCAAAGTCTGCCAAGAGGATTTTAGTCTTCTTCACAGCTGTTGCATCCGCAACAGCCAGTTTTTCTACCGCGCTCCCAAAGTTCTCCAGCAAGTAGGACAGGGTGTGCTTCACTGGGAAGCAGAAGCAAGCAGCCGCATGGGCCTGGCCCATCCCCGGTATATTCTTGAATGGGAGCGTTGCCAGGACGTCCCAAACAAGCTCAATGGAGTTTACACAGTAAACTCCACTGAGGTTAACTGGGTCCAGGCAACCAGTTGAGAATCCTTGTAGGCAGTAACTGCCCACTTGGATGCCCCCTCTTCATGTGTTAGCCCAGCCAATGCCTCCCTGGACATTGGGAATGCACCGTTAATCCTATTTTTGAGCTCCTGCAAGACAGGGGGGACAGGAAAAGCTGCTTTGCCATGTGAGTGGCAAAATTTGAGTAGAACGTGGGGGGAACAAAAGGAACCAGGACCTGGTGGAGTTTGCCATCAACATCTTCTAAAAAAGGTAAGTATTTATGAATTTTTATTAAATTTATTTTCTTAGGTTACCTTCTTGGGTTTCTTCTTTGCCGGCGGCTTTGTGCCATCCTTGGCGCAAGCAGCTGTGCGGGCGTCTCAGTGTCCTCCTTGTGGGGCCTCTTGGCGGGTTTGAGATGTGCATTCATCTCAGGGTCGTCCGTCTAGACAGACGGCGCAGAGTGTGTAAGGACTTGAATTGCAAGCCTTCAACCACTGTCTTCTGAATGTTGAGTGGGCGCTCTATTGTCTTCTCAGGTGTGTCTGGTATTTTGGTCATGAGTGACTTGGCAGACACCTTTTCAATTTTGTCCCCTTCAAGGACGGCAGACTTCACCTTTTCCTTGACCTTGCAGTCAATTTCTTTGATTTTGGCAATTGCCAAGTCAAGGTCTTTTAGAAGTTTTTCCAATTTGCTCATTGATTTTTTACTAACCTTTTCATATGTTTTTATAGCTCTTGCCCCAATAAATTCTGTATTATTTTGATACAATTGCCTCTTTGTTTATTCCTTTTTGTTTTCCCATTTACTACATTATCCCATCTTTTTACCCATTTTGTATATGTTTTACATACATCTCAATATGTGTTGTTTGCTTTGTGTGGCATTGTTTCCCTGGTTACCATATTATTTTTGGCGCTTGACACAGCCCCTTGTGAAAATATTAACAACAACTTGGTGATCAGCTAAATTTTAATTAGAAAATTATAGTGTTAACTGTTTTTAGATAAAGTTGTTACTGATCCAAATTCAAAACCTTAATGATAAACGTTAAGCCAATCAGGAGCCAAGTGATAAAGTGATTTTTGTGACATAAAGGGTCATTCAATAATTCTTTGATGCATGTGCGCTAATTAATATGATTGGCTGGATGTTTTGCCATTGTACACTGTTGCTGCTGTGGCAAGTTGTTGATGGACTAGTGTTAACTCAGCGGCTGATTGGGCACTAGTCCATCAACAACTCGCCACAGCGGCAACGGCGTACAATGGCAAAACATCCAGTCAATCATATTAATTAGCGCACATGCATCAAAGAATTATTGAATGACCCTTTATGTCACAACAATCACTTTATCACTTGGCTCTTGATTGGCTTAAAGTTTATCATTAAGGTTTTGAATTTGGATCAGTAACAACTTTATCTAAAAACAGTTAACACTATAATTTTCTAATTCAAATTTAGCTGATCACCAAATCATTGTTAATGTTTTCACAAGGGGCTGTGGTTTGGTGCTAAAAATAACTGTGTTCAGGATCTAGATACACACCATAGTAAATATATGATTTTATAGAAATAAGCTGAACATAAAGAATAAAACCAACTATTAACAAAGAGAACATGAACATTTGAAATTAAAAATAAAGATAATATAAATATAAAATTTTTGATGACAGGGGGTTTATTGAGGCAGGAGGAGTGATGCCTAGGAGGCAGAATAATGCAGGAAGGAAGACGTAGAGGCAGTGCTGGCCTGGGGGGTCTGGGATTGGGTGGGTTGGGCTTGCGGGTTAGGGGTGTTGGTGGTGGGGGTGGAGGCAGGAGGATTTCGCGTGATGGCCACCATATACCGCTTGTTGTACTCCTCATCGGTCATTGGCTGGATGGGCTGGTAAGTGGCAGTGGCCCGAGGTGGAAGGCGCTTATCCTTACATGATTGGCTGCCCATGTTCACATGGAGAACCATTTGCGCAAACAAGTCAGCCACCATTTGGCGACCAAAGAGAAAATTGTTTAAGAACCCCAAGATAGAGGACGTTGAAAGCCTGAGGGTGGCGCTCCCGTAGTGTGGATCCCATGTTAAAGAAGACAACATCTCCCAGATGGACATTGGCATGGCCGGCAGGGTAGACTGAGGCCTGGTGCCCGCGTCCCTGGATGGCCTCAAGGGCAGTGGAGCTTCCCTCATCTGGTGGCTCAAGAAAACCTGGTATTTGGAATTTGAGCCATCCCAGGAGTTGATCAATCCACTGAGGATGTGGCCGTAAGAGCACCCATCAACAAAATCAGGGTTTGTCTGATAATAGACAAAACCCTTGGCCGACACAGCCAGAAATGCACCAATAAACGTCCCCTTCTTGACCTCCTTCCTTCCTTTTTGAGTGGCGGCTCTTCCTTGCTCACCAAATTCATCAAAAGCTAACAATAGCTTGTAGTAGGAGATGAAAATGACATCATCTGACAGACTATTCAAGCAACAGACCAGGGTGGATTCAATGGCAGGATCATACGGGAAATCCTCAGCGCCATCCCATTGGTTGCCGGCAAAATTGGTAAGAACCCGTACAGAAGGCACCTTCATGTACATCCAGAGCTACACCATGCGCTCAGACACCCAAATGCCATGGTGAGCAAGTTGCTTCTGGACCTGGGTCAAGGGAAGCTTGGGGTCCTGCTGGAGGAGGTCAAGCATTATTGGGTATGCCTCAGTTATCTGAGACTCTTGGGCCTTCTTGGGCTTCTTGGCTGCCCTGATCTGATTCCCCCTGTTCATCATGCTGTTGAATTCCCGCATGACAGTAGCTCAGGTAAATTGCAATTGGTCAGCAATCTGATCCCAGGACAGACCCTGCAGGTTGAGTGCCACAATTTTCTGAAGAAATTGGGCGGTGATGATTTGTCGCTTGGGGCGCTGGGCGGGGGGGCTGAAGCCTGATTGGCTGAGGAAGGGGCAGGTTGGGCAATGGCAGGAAGTTGTTCTGAATTGAGGTTGCCATCCTGATTGGTTGGTTGGTGGGCAGCTGGTGCAGGGGTGGGTGTGGGAGCGGGGGCAGCACTAGACACAAAGTGACTCTCAAACAAGTCAAAGCCATATGGGTTGGGGGACAGTAACAGGTCAGCTTCCTTGTTACCTGCCTCAAAGGCTTGGGTATAAATGGGTGCCTCTGTGTTCTGAGCCTTGCCTCCATTGAAGCTGGCTTGACTGCTGCTGGCTTGGCTGCTGGCGCAGTTGAAGATGTTGCTATTGAAAACCATTGTAAAAAGTTTAGGATAAAATCACTAAAAGTAAAAAATTTAAAATTTAATGAATTATTTTTATTGCAATCTCAAGTCCATATTCAGAAGGTTCTCAAAACCATTTCATACAAATCTGGAGCCATGAAAATGGATAAAATGCCTCTGTTCCTAAATTGGATAGCTGTTGATTGGCTGTTATACTGTTATTTTTCTATTTTAGGCTGCTCATACTACACATCTTGTGTGAGTTCATTTTGTTTTGTGTTTGTGTAATCTTGCTTCTAGAGTACTCAGATTTTGTTTCATTTTGGTCCTTCTGTTGGTGTCTCATTCAAATCCTGATTGGATTATAATATACTCCAGAATAGCATCCATCCATTTCACTTGCTGTGTCAGTTCATTTTGTTTGTGGGTTGAACTACACCACTTAATGTTTGATATAATTTCGTATAATGGGCGAGTGAAATTTTGTTTTTGGTTTGACATTTCATTTATTAACCAACAATATTTAAATTATTTGAATCCTGAATCTTGCGCAACTTGGATTTTGTTTAAATCTGAAATGATTTTGTTTAAATCTGAGTTCATTTTGCTTGTCGCCATAGCTTTTAAAACTACTGTACGCTCAATTACGTCTTCTCAAGGCTTTGGACCTAGTTTTTCCATACTTTTTGCTTGCTCTCACCTTCCAGAGTATTGTCATAACCGCCTTCTTCTCTTTCTGGTCCCCTTTACACAGTTTAACTTATTCAAGTTAAATTCACAGCACTTCTCTCTCTTCAAACCTATTTTTCAGAATGGTTTTTCCTAACCAAAAATGGTTAAAATTTGCACCTCAATTCTTGCATTTCACAACAAAGCACAATAAAAGGCTTGGTTTCTCCAGTCTCAACAACAAGTTGAGATTGTTTGACTTGCATCCC
Source organism: Entomophthora muscae (assembly GCA_014839935.2). Lineage (NCBI taxonomy): Eukaryota > Fungi > Entomophthoromycota > Entomophthoromycetes > Entomophthorales > Entomophthoraceae > Entomophthora > Entomophthora muscae. The sequence continues at coordinate 14,863 of QTSX02002500.1, read as the reverse complement.
AAAAAGGTACTTGTTAGGTTTTGTGGCTTGTGTTTTCTCTTTTAATTATTTATCTTAGTTCAATCTTAGCTCATGATTCCTTTTGATTTTCTTCTTCACCAGTTAGGCAGCTTTTACAGTAACACTCACAATTTAATTGTTGATAGTTTTAATCCTCCTGCTAGTGCAGACCATTTTCCAGACTTATAAATTGACTTTTTAACTAAATTTTCAGTCATTAAGACTGGTCTCTATTTTATTTTCCTAGGGTTAATAAATTGTCTTAGTCCTTATTTCACTTCGTATAAGCTCTTAGGAGCCTTACAGTAAATTCAGAACCTAAACGTAAAAATGCTGGATTGTCAAATCCTTGGTCCAAATTTAAAATCACTTTTGCGGGCAACTCAGCTGAGTGAAAAATAAAATATTTAATAAAATCAACCATTTATTTTGATTTTTTTGGTTTATTTAAATTGGCAAATTTTGAATCTCTTGAGAAGATAACTCAACTAACAAAAGACAAAACTCAGCAAAAAATGCAGGATACATGAATCAGAAATGCGGGATTCTAATGTACAATTTGTGATTTCCTGTACTTCAAACAAATCATAGACATCATGTGAAAATTAACAAATCTGAAATTGCGGGATTGTCAAATCCAAGAACCAAGTTTCAAATCAAAATTGCAATGAATTTGAAATAAATATAATTTATGGGTGTCTCAAAAAGGATGTTAAAGGATCTAGAGTAGATTTGTGCTAATTCTTTTAGGAATCATAGGTATTCTCAAAAATCACCCTATTTCATTTTAGGACAGCTAAAATTTAGATGCTTGATTACAGTAGATTTTAAAAAATGCTAATAATAAAATGGAATTATATATTATAATCTATTTTACCATGTTGTCTTTTCCCTGGTGTGTTGATAGTTCATTTGCTGCTGATAATGTGCTTGAATTTAATTGAATAGTTTTACCTCCAGTTGCCTCCCCAAGACCAGCTGTGGTTGCAGAGGTGGCTTGATTTCCAGTTGCCAAGGCAACTGGAGGTAAAACTGTCCAATTAATTTCAAGCACATTATCAACACACCAAAGGAAAGACAACATGATAAAATAGATTGTAATATATAATTCTACTTTATTATTAGCGTTTTTTAAAATCTACTGTAATCAAGTATCCTTAGTAGCAATACATGAATACATAGTGTAGTAAACTGATGGTTTATCTTTTCCCCTCCTTTCTTCCTTGAAAGAAAGTTTTATGGCCCCCGGCGTAGCCAGGGGCCAAAAAACTTTTAAAAAAAATTCTGCATCATCAGAAGGGTAGCTCATATATCATTATATGGCTTTTTGGTTGCTATATTGGTGATTTAGAGTGCAGAATACTGCATCATTTCCAGTTTAGACAATTTTACATTTCACTTAATTTCATGTCTAAATATGGTTGTTGAGATTGGATCTTTCATTTGATTTTATCCAGAGTGGAGCTTCTTGATTTGGGTTGGTGTTTCCTAGTGTGCTTACTGTACCTTCAATTTAATTTTCAGTTCCTGCAATTAATATCTGAGTTTACTAGTGGCATTCAAAAGTGATTTGAAATTTGGTTCTTGGATTTGACAATCCCGCAATTCCAAAAAAAACATAGTAAACTTAATGAAAATGGTAGATGGATTTGAACGCTTCAAATCTGATTCCAGTTAATTCATTTTGTCCATTGGAAATATGCAGTTTGACTTGAACTTTGCAAAGTGTCTATGAGTTCCCGCATTTTTAAAAATTCAAATAAATACTCAAAAAAATCAATTTAATTTAAAAAAGGCTATCCCGCAAAAGTAATTCAAAATTTGGACCAAGGATTTGACAATCCCGCATTTTTACGTTCAGGTTCTGAATTTACAGTAGTTCAGTTACTATTGCAAACTTTGCCTACCTTTCTATATTTGACAAATATAAAAATTCTTGGGTTAAAGGCTCTAGTTTACAACAATTTGCCCCAAGCCTTCAGAGCTTACAAAATTGGTGCAAGCTATTCCCAGCATTATGAAATATACTGTGACAATTTCCTGGTATAAGGGAGACCTAATTTTGTATTCAATGTTGATCTCAGGGCTTTGCGGCATGTGGGCCTCACAAACTCCTGGCCATTTGCGGTCAAAAAAGAGGGTTTCTCTTGAAAGGCAATTGGTAATTGTTTTTACATAGTTTTTTTGGGCAACAGTGGCAAAATTGACTGTAGGGATGCAAAAGTGAGAATTCAAAAGTGAGAGACTAAAAGTGGCCAAGTTGACACTTTTTAAATTTTCAAAATGGCTTTTTATGATAAAGTAACTACATTTTTCTTGAATTTTTAGTTGAGAAAATGAATAAAAAGTGTTCTATATGGCCATAATATTTATAATCCCAGATGGGTTGTTTTAATTTAATTTTGAAATTTTAAAATTGTCAGCTTGACCACTTGTAGATTCTCACTTTTGAATTCTCATGTTTGCATTCCTACAGTCAATTTCACACTGTTGCCGTTTTTTGTACTGTGGCCAGGCATGCTAGCTGATTGTCTTGGGAATTTTGGGCCCTGACAAGGAGAAGGTAATTAAGGTAAGGGGAACCAGAATTCCCACTAATATTTTTAGATAAAAGGACTCCCAGAAGTAGGCAAAAAATTAATAAAATCAAAAGCAAAGCCTTTATTTGTGAAAACAGACAAGCAGGAATCCCAAGGGAGCCTTTCTGGACTTTAAAGAGAATAATTGCAACCTTGGGGCACTGGGAGCAGAGGAGCCTCCTGGTTGGCTGGTAGAGAAATTTTGAAGTGCAAAACCAGGGGGGTTGGAGAGTTTTGGATTGATTTCCTCAATCTCACCTGATTGGCTGAGGGTTGCTGATAGATTAAAACAACATAAATTCAGGAATTTCAAACTGATGAATGTTTTGAATCAGCACATTCTGATTGATTGAAGTGTAATTGCTTTAAACAGGAGCAAAACCAAGCCAATAAGTAGTCCAAATCAATCAGGGATTTTTCTCAGGCTGGACACAAAATCTGGGCACCAGCAGATACTGTATGAGAAAGGTGCACTAGGACAAATATCTGATTAATTGTGTGCGCCAAATCTCCTGGAAAATCCATGGGTTTAGAAAGGATTTGTGAGGATTTCTTGGTTCTTTGGGGGGAATAGACCTATCTAGGGCCAACGGGAGAAGTAACTCTACAGTTTTGACAATTGTTTATGGAGCTGCAACATCAGATAAGAGAGATATAGATGCAGTCAAAAATTGTTTCTTGAGAAATTGAGTTGATTTGAGGTTACCAATATATATATTTGGGTATAGCTTAAATCCTATATTCAATTTAAAGATTTATATATGGTTTAAAGGACCTTTTTGCACTTTAAATTGGTAGGTGATTCTAAAAGCTTTGGTCTAGCTGAGGGTTAACTTCCTGCTGTATTAATTTATGGATGAATCTATTCTTTAGCTTGGACTAAAATATTTAAATTGAACCTTGATAGGTTCTTTTGGTTTGGATATGGTTTGATCTGAGGTTTGCATCGTATTTAAGCCAGGTATTCCACCAATAGTCGGTAGTAGTGTTAAGCTTTGATAAACATTGACCAGGTGTCTGGATCTCAGGAGCAGCTGGGAAGTCATCAGATCTGGCCATTCAACACCAGTTTAAGGGTTTAGGATGAGGTTGCTGTTTGGAAATATGGACCAGTTGTTGGATGGGGATATACACTAAGTGCAGTTGGTTTGGGTTAGATACAAGCTATACCAATTCAGGAAGTTAGAGAAGCGGTTGGGGATTTGAGGATCCAAGATGGGGCTTTGTTAGATCCAACATCTGATCCCCATTAAAACCTCAAGTTGATTTGAACTCTAGAAATATGGGATCCCATGAGAGAGTGAACTCACCCCCGTTCATCTAATTTGCTGCTTTTCTCTGCAATGTAAGTATGGCAGGGGTTGTTGATGGATGGCCAGGTCCACTTGTTGCATTCAATCAAAGATTAGTTATGCTCCACTGGATATACTGACTGCCTTGGCCCACTTGAAATGCAAGCATCTGGTAAGCCTGGATTAGATCCATCAGGACAGTTAAACCAAGAACTACTTGTTGCTTTGCTGGGTGGACTTGGATTTATTGGGCCAAGCACATGTGTGGTATGGAAGGCTGATTGGCTACCCTTGGACTAGTTTTCTTAAACAAGGTATTGATTTTTTCTGAAACCTGAGTTCCTGGAAGTCCCAAGGAGCAGGTGTGATGTATCATTGGGTGCTTACAGGTGTGAGTGAAATAGGATGGATGGCATATACCTGAACTTCCAATATCTCCAAAAGGGGAAAGTAGCATGTTTATTAAATTTTAATTTCTTATTGTTGGATCCAACATGTTTTTTGTGAAGCAATGTTTATACATGGGTTACTCCTGTCAAGGGCATTGCCAAGGGCATTGGTCGATTCAAGTCCAACCTATAAAGCTCACCCCCATGCCCCACCCAAATCATTGGAATGTCGCCGATAGCCGAGTTAGCTCCATCCCAGCGCCCCTCGGCCGAGCTTGTGTTTTTTATCAACCATAAGCTCCATCGCCTCAAGGACCCTGACCCACAACAAACTACATTATCATATCTTCGGAATCAGGGCCTCACAGGCACCAAGTTAGGCTGTGGTGAGGGTGGCTGTGGTAGACATTTTTATTTTCAAAACTGAACCGTGTTTAGGGGCATGTACAGTTGTTATTGCAAGTCTGGATGGAAATAACAAAGTTCGGTAGAAGCGATTCTACTTCTTATACTTACTTTTCAGCCACTTGACAGCTAATGCCTGTCTGCTTCCGCTTTGTCTGCTGCATGGAAAGCAAATCATTACTATTGAAGGGCTTGGTTGTCCTGCAAAGCCTCACGCTATCCAGGTTAGTTGATATCCTATTTTAAAATTTAACCCCCATAGGAGCGGCTTGCTTTGGGTCACGGATCTCAGTGTGGCTTTTGTACCCCTGGTATTGTCATGTCCATGTACGGCCTACTCCAAGCCTCCAAGGAGCCTTCTATTCAGGATATCGAAGATTCTTTTGAAGGTTATCACCTCTTTTCCAAGCCATATTGAACCGCTTATAGGCAACCTTTGCCGGTGTACTGGATATCGTCCCATCTTGGAATCTTTTAAAACAGTAAGCTGAACTTTATGCATTACGTCTAATTCTTTTTAGTTTGCCAAGGATAATCAGGATGCTACTTGCCAGAATAAAATTCTTGAGAAGCCTGTTGATGAGCACTGCAATATTGTCTACTCTCACAATTCTATAAAGACAGACTGTTCTACAAAAAATCCTAAAGTGGTGGCTGCCTGTACAATACCAGATTTGGTAACACTTGCTAATTGTGTCTTCTTATACGTTTAAAGGCTCTCAAAGTACCCTATCACTCTGAGCAGGATGTGTCATTCCCAAAGGCACTTTTGGGAGATTTGTCTCACTTGACTTTGGAGCCCTTGTATTTTAGAAGTGCAGATTGCCACTGGTTCCGTCCAACTCAACTACAAGAACTTCTTGTTATCAAGTCGAAATACCCCGAAGCCAAGTTGGTAGGTGGTAGCAGCGAAATAGGTATAGAGATGCGGCTAAAATCCATGAATTTCCGCCACTTTGTTGATGTTTCTAGAATTCCTGAGCTGCGCCAGGTAGTTTGGAAGAAGAGTGCCATGATAATCGGGGTCAATATCACCCTCACCGACTTTATTCATTCGTTAGAGACTCAGCTCCTGGTTGTTGAGCCATTCCAGAAGCCGACCTTGAAGGCCTTCCTGACTAATTTGCGGTGGTTTGCTGGACGCCAAATCCGCAACTTTGCTACAGTAGGTGGCAATATCGCCACTGGCTCACCTATATCTGATCTCAACCCCATATTCATAGCCACTCAGGCCGTCCTAACTCTTGTTTCGCGGAAGAGTGGCACTCGTGAGGTTAAAATGTCCCAGTTTTTTAAAGGTTACCGCCAAATAGACTTGAAGCAGGATGAAGTTATCCTTACGGTCAAAGTTCCTCTTGCAAAGCCAGGTCAATTTGTAAGAGCCTACAAGCAAGCCCGTCGTAAGGACGATGATATCGCTATTGTCAATGCTGCATTTTGTGTGCAACTAGATATTGCTTCACAACCACCTACCATCTCTAGTATCGAGATGGCGTTTGGGGGCATGGGTCCTACAACGCTACGCCTAGCTGTCACTCCCCAAATAGCCTGCGGTCTGGAATGGGGGCTTTTGTCTAATTTGGACAGAATAACTTGTGCTTTACTAGCTGAGCTAGAGCTTCCATTCTCAGCCGTGGGCGGTATGGCTTCATATCGTCGCACGCTAGCGGCGTCTTTCTTTAAGCGCTTTTGGCTGCAGCTTACAAGAGATCTTAACATGGAAAGCAGTCTTCCCCTTCATAACCTTGATGACATGGAGCGAGGTACCACTCAGGCAACGCAATCCTTTGGCCCTGCAGCCAACCATGATGCCCTTGCTGATCCCCTCATTTCGCGTACCTATCCTCATCTTTCGGCACTGGTGCACTGTACTGGGGCAGCTAGCTATACCGATGATATTCCTGCTGTCGCCTTAGAGTTACACGCTGCCCCAGTGTTTTCAACCCAGGCTCACGCTGAGATTCTGGAAGTTGATCCTAAGCAAGCCTTGGCGTTATATGGCGTCCACCAGTTTATTAGCCATAAGGATGTGCCTGGCCACAACACATGGGGAATAATTGCCCAAGACGAAGAGTTCTTTGCTTCCAGGGAGGTGCACTGTGTAGGGCAGTTGATTGGGCTTGTCCTGGCGGATACCCATGAGCTGGCACGCCGGGCAGCAGACCTTGTGAAGGTGAAGTATCAGCCATTAGAGTTTATCTTGACAATTCAAGAAGCAATCCAAACCAACAGCTTCTTCCCTATTGAACGCAAGCTGACCAAGGGGGACTTTACCGAGGATGCCTTTTGTGGGGAAGATGCTGTGGTTATTTCGGGAGAATGTCATGTCGGTGGCCAGGAACACTTTTACCTTGAGACCCAGGGATGTTTGGCTATCCCAAAGGGGGAGAATGGTGAGATGGAGCTCATCTGCAGTTCTCAAAACATTACCGAGTCACAAATGGAGACAGCCCGTGCCCTGAACTTCCCTGCAAATCGTATCACAGCCAAAGCCAAGCGCTTGGGTGGTGGCTTTGGCGGCAAAGAGACAAGAGCATCAGTAGTTGCAGTTGTGGCAGCAGTGGCGGCTCACGCTTCCGGGAGGCCTGTTCGCTATATCCTGGATCGGGATATGGACATGCTCTCATCAGGCAATCGGCATCCATACTTAGGTAAATATCGACTAGCCGTCTCTCGTGGTGGTCGATTCAAAGCTATGGATTTGGAGCTCATTGCCAATGCCGGCTGGACATACGATGTCTCCCATGCCGTCCTGGAGCGCGCTGTAACTCACTGTGATAATGTTTATCACTTCCCTATCCTCCGAGTGGTTGGACGCCTGGCCAAGACTAACATCTCCACCAATACTGCCTTTAGAGGCTTTGGCGGCCCTCAGGGCATGCTGGTTACTGAGATGATGATTGCTACTGCTGCCGATACCCTTGGCATAGACCCTGCTACCCTTCGACACATCAACTTTTATGAGGAGGGGCAACTGACCCATTACAAGATGCCCGTCCTGGACTGGTACATCCCTGAGATGTGGGATACTCTGCTCGCCTCCACCAACTACGCCCAACGGCTAAAAGAGATCAATGCATTCAATGCCAACAACCCATGGCGCAAACGCGGCATTGCTGCAATTCCTACCAAGTTTTCTGTTTCTTTTGGCATCCATTTTCTAAACCAGGCTGGAGCCACAATCCTCATCTATACCGATGGCTCTGTGCTTCTTAGCCATGGCGGGGTTGATATTGGTCAAGGGCTGCACACCAAGATGGTTCAATTATGTGCCAATGCTCTTAAGGTGCCCCTGCACAATGTCCATGTAACCGAAACATCAACTGATAAAGTTGCCAATACATCTGCCACTGCTGCCTCAGCCAGCAGTGACTTGAACGGCATGGCTGTCCTTGATGCTTGCCGCCAGCTGAATGAACGGCTGCAGCCCTACTGGGATAAGGCGCCACCTGGTTCTACACTAGCAGACGTAGCCCAAGCAGCCTACCTGGATATGGTTAACTTGAGTGCAAGCGGCTTCTATAAAGCACCCACTACTAAGTTTGATTGGGAAAAGGGAGAAGGGAACATATATTTGTATTCCACCTCCGGTGTAGCTGTTACCGAGGTAGAGGTTGATGTCCTGACGGGTGACCATGTCGTCAAGGCAGCCGATATCCTCATGGACGTAGGAAACTCCATCAACTTTGCTATCGATTTGGGCCAAATTGAAGGGGCCTTTGTTCAAGGGATGGGGTGGTGCACCACCGAAGAAACGCTGTTTGCCACTCAAAGCGGCCGCCGCGTCACGCTGGGCCCAGGCTCCTATAAAATCCCTGGCTTCCGCAGCGCCCCTCAGAAGTTCAATGTGAGCATCCTTTCAGGAAAGACATACCACCATCTCCCAACCGTCAAATCATCCAAGGGGATAGGTGAACCCCCGCTCTTCATGGGTGCATCTGTCCTATTTGCTCTACGCCATGCAATCACCGCCTCCCGCCAAGATAACGGCATCACCGCTCCACTCTCGATCCCCTCCCCTGCCACCGCCGAAATCATCCGCCTGGCTTGTCAGGATAAGCTAGTCAAGGCTGCTGAAACGCTCCCCTCCCATGGTACCGAAATTCCCTGGGCAGTACGCCCCTGATAAGTCCATCCTATAGCATGAATACTAGACATGTCTGCATCAGTTCCAAAGGGCCAATTTCATCAGGCCTACAAAATAAACAACCAGGTTTATATCATTGATAGAACATGTCTTCATAATCTTGAAAAATGGATATTGGATTTCTCCAACTAATTTGTTTTACTGTGTTTATACTCCCCTTTACCAGAATCATCATTCAAGCAAGGATGAACTTATCCTTTATTAGCCTACTTATAGCAAACTACAATTACAATTTTCCCTCCTTGATGGTGCAGGCCATATATCTGAAGCTGACTGATATACTTCTACCATGTGAACATTTTACCCCTGCCCAGAGCAGATTAAGGCACATAAACCAATTCCTGCAGCTTGATATCCCACCTCAAAACTCTCTTCATTTCTGTTACCATCTCACAAGATAGGTTAACCCAACCTCAAGCTTTACCTGTAGCCTCTTCTTTCCTAGCTTCCTTGTAATGTAGGTATGCCAAGCCAGAGAATCTCCAGAGATCATTTCCCATAAACTTGGCTCAGCAATATCTGGAATCAAGGAAGAAGAGAGAGTGCACCAACCTAACCCAAATCTTGTAAATGATCCAAGGTGAGGCTATCGATCCCCAGCAATCTATCCTCAGATTCCCAACCCCCTCCCCAAACCTACCCTGTAGGCCTTGAATTATGAATACATGATCCCCTAACCTAAACCTTCCCCAGTCAGACTGTCCTTGCCGGTAATCATCCCCCAGGTCGCTGGGAACTTTCCATCTCCAAGCTCCATCATGCAGGTGAGTTCCAGAGAACGCAACCCTTTAGTGCAAGAAATCTTATCCCGGCTTAGATCAACGCCATCCCTATACCAGTGTTTAAATGCTTGGTATCACCATGCAGGTTTTATTTTGATATTTTTCAGGGTACCTGCTTTCCAAAGGAGGGATACCTGTTGCCACCTCAGGCATGACCATTGGTGTGAAGGCCAAGCCTCACCACTAGATTGGTCCTAACTCAACAATGCAGGAGAAAGACAGTGTGCCAGCCAGGACCAAGGGCCAACAGAAGGGACATCAGGATCTACACAATCCTTTATATTGGTGTAAAGCACTACAAAAAGTTGAGCAGTGGTAGAATTTTTCATCTCAACAGAGTTTTGTGGGTGTCAAACCAGGGTGCTTAGGTGGTATCATGGGTACTAGGTAAGTGGGCAGGTAACTATATTTACCCCAGAATAGTCAGGGCGTCAAACCAGGGTGCTTAGGTGGTATCATGGGTACCAGGTAAGTGGGCAGGTAACTATATTTACCCCAGAATAGTCAGGGCTGTACAGTGCACCAAGTGATATATTTTAAATGCCTCTGGTTGTCTAGCTTGGACCTCAGGGTCAGCAGGAAAGATTTTATCAAGGATGAACTTCTTGTAAGCCAAGTTGATGGGTATTTAGTAAAGTGCATGAGTCCAAAGAGAGCACCATGCAGACAATAAAATACAGGCTGAGGCCCCCCAGGATAGTCAGAAAATTGACAATGTTGGACAGGAATACCAGTGAAGATAGACTGAAGACAATACAGAACTAAGATAAGATAGTGTTTGACTAAAACAGAGGCCCATAACAACTTTATTATCAAAATTACGGTACTGCCCTATTAAAACTTGAAAGGCCTACTGTAAATTCAGAACCTGAACGTAAAAATGCGGGATTGTCAAATCCTTGGTCCAAATTTTGAATCACTTTTGCAGGATGGCCTTTTTTAATTAAATTGATTTTTGTGAGTATTTATTTGAATATTTGAAAATGCGGGAACTCATAGACACTTTGCAAAGTTCAAGTTGAGCTGCATATTTCCTATGGACAAAATGAATTAACTGGAATCAGATTTGAAGCGTTCAAATCCATCAACCATTTTCATTATTTTACTATGTTTTTTGAAATTGCGGGATTGTCAAATCCAAGAACCAAATTTCAAATCACTTTTGAATGCCACTAGTAAACTTAGATATTAATTGCGGGAACTGGAAATTAAATTGAATGTACAGTAAGCACACTAGGAAACACCAACCCAAATCAAGAAGCTCCACCACAACTAAAATCAAATGAAAAATTCAATCTCATTAACCATAATTAGACATAAAAAGGTATTAAACTTTAAAATCATCCAAACCCAGAAATTATACAATATTATTCACTTCAAATCACGGATATAGAAACTCTGCTACTATTCAAGGCTAAATCAAGAGAAAACAACTACCCACAACTAAATCAATAACTCCAAATAAATACATATTTAATTTAAAATATATTTTTTTTATTTTATTTTTATGGACCATCAATCACATTTCCAACCCGCTCCTGCACCAGCCTGCGGGGCAGCCTGTCCATGAGGGCGTCCCAGAGGGTCCAAGAACAGACCCAGAACCCAACTTGAGGGGAGTCATGCCGATACACAGGCCTCCCAAGGTGTCATTGCCAGCCAGCCAACCACCTCCCGCGTCCCAGGCCCGATCAACCAGCTTGAATCCCAGGCAGAAGCCACACTCAAGGCCTGCCGCAAAATTCTCCTACACCAGGGTCACCGGGAACACTGAGGTTACTTACACCTCCACCGTGTACCCAGTTGTCACCCGGCCCCGCACTCTTGACCCAAGAGTTGCCACTTCCTGCCCCCGCGTCTTTGATACCTCCTATGAGCCATTGGCCATCACTGAAGAGCCATCTGCGCCTGTATTGTATGCCACCATTGACAGCGCCAGCGCAACCAAGCGTGATCCCACCTTCTACACAAAGGTCCCCATCCCCTGTGCTGAGTCTGGTAGCCAGGATGCTGTGGTACCTGCCAAGAGTCAGCGTCAGTTGACAGATAGTGAGCGTGAAGCTCTCCTCAACTGCTTGAATGGGGGAATGGCGGTTTGGGATATTGCGTCCCAATTTGGTGTCACGTCCAGGTACATTGCCAACATCAACACCAAGTATGGCAACACCAGGCAAATTGCCAAATCCACCAAGGCTAAGTGGCAGCCAAAACTCTTGCAGCCCGTACACATTGACACAATCAAGCAGTGGGTAGCCAGGGATTGCCACCTGGACACACTTGCTGTCCAATCAATTCTTGCCACAGAGTTTGGGCTTTCTGCTTCTAAAACCTTTGTTAAAAAACAATGGTTTATTTGGGCTTCTTGTGAAAGGTGCTCGGTGTTTCTCCATACAATAGGAACAGTGAAAAGACCATTGAGGATTGATGCATTTATGCCAAGACATATCTGGCACTAAAGAAGACTGGGAAAGTCCAGTTCTTCTACATCAACAAATTGTTGTTTTCCTTTTCACTCAGGTCTAGGCATGGGTGGGTTGAGAAGGGGTCCAAGGACGGCGTAGCTCATTGTGCAGCTGTCTGTTCTCAGACCTATTCAATGGTTGCGCTTCTTGGTCCTTGCGGGTTGGACCAGTATCAGATGATTAAAGGCTCCCATAACAGCAGGACCTTTCTCAATTTTCTCTGAGCTGTCAAGGAGTACCTTTGGATAAATTACAGCAGCACAACCAACGTTGTTGTGCTTGATAATGTTGGGCTCCACAAAGTGGATCTGGTTGTGTCCAAGTTCCTGCCAATTGATAAAAATAGTCATTCTGCCAGCCACCGCCTTGCAGACTGCCCAATGAGACTCCTCTTCCTCTCCTCATATTCCCCATTTCTTAACCCAATTGAGGAGGTCTTTGGGTGGATCAAGAATAAGGTGAAACAAGGCCTTTTTCAGGATACTGAGGACCTATTCAATATTCTTGAGGTCAGCCAGTTTGTGATGCCACCTGATGTTGTTGCGGCTTTTTACAAGCACTTGGAATCCTTCCTCCCCAAAGCCCTGGCCTCCGAGCCAATCAGATAAATGGGTGCCCTGGTTTTATTTGTTTTTATTTTGATTTATTTTGTTTTTATTAGGACTCAAATTATTGTTTATATATAATAATGTGACGTTTGATTGTATTATAGACATTTAAGAATACTAGAAAAGGTAAGTAAAATTAATTATACTAGATAAGAGGGATTTATTTTTATATGATGCACTGAATATTATTGGCTTTTGCAGTAACAAATAAATAATAAAAAAAGATAGAAAAAAATAGTTTATTTAAATAATTGTGAATCATTTTGGTACTTTGACTTTTCTAAGCCACAAATTAGACCTTGCATGTCATCATCTGCTCCTTGGTATTTCAGTGCCACTGTAGCTACACGACACGGCAACCAATGATTTTTATGTATTTTTTTCTAATTTGTACTTAGGACGCAGTTCAAGTATATCAAATATGTTTATCAAATCATATTACAAGAGAAAGGTAATTTGAGTTCTAAACAATCACATGTTTGGAACATAAGTGGAACAGGCCGCATGATGCAGATAAATTCAATTCTCCATGTTTATCTTTGTGATAAATGGACCCAACCTCGACAAGATAATAAATAATAAATAAAAACATTTTTAACTTATTTTTAAATATTTGACGTGGTCGCAACTTTAACTATTATCTTGTAATATATTTAGATATATTAATACTATAATTTACCTACTAAAAATTAAAATAAAAAATATAATTAAAAATCTTAAAATTTTTGTCAAGATTTCTGGATCTTGAGGAAGAGATATTATGTTTATTAGTCATTATATTGTAGGATGGGATAGGGGATTTGTATGGCAACAGATGTGCTTCAATTGGTGTGACAACGGCAGAGGTCTGTTGTTGAATGATCCAAGAGAATTTACAAAGTCCTGTGGTCCTTTGGGACGCAACACCGGCTGTGGTGGGTTGACAGGAGTTTCACAAGTATTAATAAGCTTGTTCTTACTGTACTTTGACACCTCTAATATTTGGACTAGTAGAGATGTTGAGGGTATGAAATTGTATATCTTCCAAGTGATCTTGAAAGACCCCTTTATAGTTGACAGCTAGCGGCCAAACTGGTGTCTAGCTGTGGACAACTCTTACTAGCTAGCCCATCATCCCCAAGCTACTAGTCTCATCCCCCAAAGTTGGATCCCAAAACCCAAATATGGTTTGGGATGAGGTAATATTCTAGGCTGCTGATTTCCCCTCTTCAGCCTAGATATTCCTTGACTTAGTTACAGCAACTAAGTTGACACCTATTGGCCAAACTGGCGTCTATGCTCAGCATAATGAAAAATGCAGACAGGCGGTTTGCTGTCTCACTTCTCAGTGAAACAGGTGTTGAATTCCCCAATATTCTCTGGGTTGGGTTTGCATCCTTATCTGGAATCTGGAATCCTTAGAGTCTAATTATAGAAGCTTCTGGATTGACCCATGACCTGAGACCCGGAATGTCTCAGGTGCTTCTGACTTGTAACTATATCAACCTTATTATAGTTCCCTGTATTCCGGAATAGCCGTTTCACTCTGGCTGTATTCCGTCCATTATCAACTCATGTCTTGTGATGGGAATATGGATCAGTCAACCCAGATAGACCAGGATTTCCTGACATTTCCCCCCACTTGACTGAGCTATATAACTTGTGAAGAACTTCTTTAGTCCGGAATATGAGCAAGAATTCTAGTTGCTCTGGTGTTAGCAACAAGACGGATGCCCGCCAAATGGTGGCGCAGATGTCCGAGGAAGACCGCCAACATTTCTGGGGGCTCTCCAAAGAAGCTAAGGTGGCGTTACTTTGTGGGCTTTGACAGGCAGAGACTGGTTTGCTCTGGTTTGGGCTAGAGAGCTTGGTCCCGGGCAAGAACAGTGACAAGATCCCGGTGGAGGGTGATTCTGCGGGGTGGTCTGCTGTTGGTGATGAGAAACGCCTTGCTGAGCCTCAGGCTAGTTTGGCGCGCACCTGCCCCCGCAATCTGGAGCAGGAGCCTTTGGTTGTGGATCCTTTCTCAGGTGCCTTTTCTCTTTGCACAATGGACACCATCCTGCCAGAGTTTGATTCCGTGCCCGTACTTTGTTTAGGTGAAGAAGGGTTTTCCATCTCCCAGCTTTACGTGGGAATGGTCATAATCCCACAGTTCTTTATTTGTGGTAATGGCGCAGCGCCTGCATCATGATCTTAAGCGGTGCATCAACCATTTGA
>QTSX02002499.1:0-41369 GCA_014839935.2 Entomophthora muscae | reverse complement strand
TCAGGCTGGATTGGTATCAAGAAGGTAAGGGCTTTTTCAATGGAGCTCATCCAGGAGATCATAATTGACTGGGAGCTGGCAATTTCCAAAAGTTTTTGGCAGTTAGGCAACCACTGGCTTAGTCCTGGTTGACCATAGGAAGAGCCATGAAGTCTACCAGATAGAGAGCCAGAACCAGTGAAGGTTGATCCTGGAGTGGTTTGGGCAGAAGAAGCTGCAGGTATAGGCAAGGACATATCTCCCTCCACAAAAACAGGGCCACAGGGGTAGAAAGAGAGGAAGCTGTGGTTTGTAGAAGCCATGAGCGCCAATGTCGTAAAGCTAGCAGCAAGGGGTTGCTAATTTCTACAAACAGTTAGTCAGGGACCTAATTCTTATTACTATACCTGTTGATGGTATAGAGGCAGCCTGTAAAAAGACATAAGAATATAAAGGTGTAAAGACAAAACTAGTTTTTATTATGATAGTATCACACTTATATAGTATGAGGCGGGGAAATTGCCACCAGGGAAAGGGAGGCACAGACAGAAGGACTTCCCTAATGGAGGAGAGTGAATTGGCACAGCAGAAAGTCCTGCGCAAGAGAACAACTGGTTTCACATGGCTTTCCTTAAGGAAGCAGATATAAATAACTTTGTTGTTCTATTATTAACCTTGGAAGTAAAGCCTGTGCCTTATGCGCATTTGAAAGGCGCTTTGAACACCCATTTTAGAGGCATTTTAAACGTCTTTATCCTTAGTAAAATCAGGACACAATAAATCAATCACGCAACTGTTCTGTCGCTTGATTCTTAGATAGATGACTTAATGTCTAATTCATTCAATCTGTGACACTGTTCTTTGAACTATAAGGGCGTTCACATCCTTGTTGTACCCCTTTGGCACCTTGGCTCTTCTGTTGCAATACATACATTTTGGTATTAAAATAAAATTAAATCACTTTAACAATATATTTTTTAATTTAGTTTTTATTTGTCTAAATATAGTAGCATAAAAGCTTGTAGTCACTATCATTTATTTCAGATCAGGTTTTTAAATCTCTGTATTGATTATTTTGGCCGTAAATTTGTACTTTTAACTGTATTTATTGATAAATCTGATTTTTTTGATAATTTTAATCCAATAACAGACACTCATGTTGCAACATCTTTGATTACTTCCTTTTAGAAAATTAACACCCCAAGTAGTTCACCAAATGAATCACCAAATGGCTCACTGACTAATCATTAAGTTGGTGGCACTACTATCATTTGATCATCTATTATGGGAATCAAACAATCCAGATCCTAAGTGAAACACAACTTGAATAAGCCTCATGACTAATGAGGAACATTACTCAGATAAGCCCCATGACTCCCATGACGTACATGAACAGTATGTGGCTTTCCATGATACTATATATTATCTTATATTCATATCCAATAAAGTATCATTCTCTTCTTAAATTTCCCCTTTATATTGTTTATTATACTTCCAAGAAGTATATTCACGACACTCAGAATATTTATTTCCATTTTATATTCTATATTGTGTATCTTAATTAGAATGGACTGGTAACAATATTTTAGATTCATTGATTTGTTTTGATATTTGATATTTTTGCTGTCTGTTTCAGTTGCTATTGGGGTTTGTTGTTGGATCGAGTTTTTAACTTTTGTGACTGAGTTCAATTTGTTCTTAAAAACCTTAGTGAACATAGTAGCTTCATGTTGTGACTGAAACTCATTCACTCTTGTGTTTGGTACACTTGTTGTTGAAGCATCATTCATTAGTTCTCAGTTTGTATAATTCTTTGTGTGTCTGGGCGTTTTTGTCAACTGGCACAGATTCTCTGTGGAATTAGCTTATATTTCTATCAAAAGTTGAAATTTGTTGTGACTGAATTAATTTTTTTATCTCAACAGGTTGTAAAACTACTTTACAACTTTTTTGAAACAGCATGTGATTTTTTTTTGCTTTTTTTCTCTGCCTAAAATCTATAAGTTATTTTATAACCTGTTGAGATAAATAAAATCATCTCACTCTAAAAATGAAATCCAAGTGGATCCAAATATCTTGTAATTTAATATAAACTCCTTGATTTTTGATTTCGTTTTTAGACTGGGATGATTTCGTTTATCTCAGCTAGGGCTGCATCAGATTTCAGATGGGTGGCTTCTTTTCTAAAAAGAAGCTACCTGTCCAAAATTCGGAAACGGTTTCAAGAGAATCTTCACAAAGAAGATTCTCTTGAAATTGTTTCATTTAAGAGTAATCTGGAAGTTCAACTTCCGGATCTTTTTTAAAATAAAAAATTATATATTTTTTATCCTTCTCATTTTAAAAATTTAAAATTTGAAATTTAATTAGTTTAAAAAATAGTTTTTTATTTTGAATATTTATTACTTTTCAGGCCCGTCCGTAAAACAGAAGGCCTTCTGAGGCTTTTTTTATGAAATTTTGGATTCCCCCAGCATAGGGGAATCCGAAAAAGTAGACAAGAAGGGCGAACGGGGCGATAACGGCAAATGTCGTAATTGTCCCTTTTCTGGGCCAACGCAGCCCTAATCTCAGCAGGTTATAAAACTACTGTACAGCCCATTGGAAGCAGCCAGTTTGATGCCCATGCTTGGATTTCGGGCTGAGATCCATGATTTTGACCAAATTGGTCAAAAAATGTCTTTAATTTAGATTTTATATTGTCGCGATAAAAATGAGAAGCCCTTGTCTCCAGTTTAATTCAGTCTAGGCGTCTGACTTTCACAAACTCTGGTTTTATTTCGTTCTAGGATATAATCACAAATTGAATTCAGGACTATATATTGGGGCTTCTTACACTTGAAAATACTCTATTTACATAAACCATCAAATATTATTCACCATTTAACCTATACGATAAATTAACCGTCTACTATCGATATCACCTTCCTAAATTTGTATTATTAAACTTTAAAGTGAGATGGGGAAAGGCGATTTTATGACACCCAAGGCCATAGCTAATAGAATGAAGGTTTTTATCAGCTTTTTCGT
Organism: Entomophthora muscae; assembly: GCA_014839935.2. Taxonomy (NCBI): domain Eukaryota; kingdom Fungi; phylum Entomophthoromycota; class Entomophthoromycetes; order Entomophthorales; family Entomophthoraceae; genus Entomophthora; species Entomophthora muscae. Next base: position 38,360 of record QTSX02002499.1, on the reverse strand, counting down.
TTAACTTATTTTTTAGTCCAAAGGTCTTCAAAAGCTTCGATGGTACTGCCAAATGTGTGAAAAGCAGTGCCGGGATGAGAATGGATTTAAAGTGTGCTTTAAGTTTTGATAACCTCTAAATTTTATTAGTGCCACTGTGCTTCAGAAAGTCATCAGCGCCAAATGAAGGTTTTCGGTGAAAACCCTAAAAAGTTTATCGAAAGCTTCTCTCAGGAATTCAAAGGGGCCTTTCTCAAACAGCTTTCTACAGCCCATGGGACTAAACGAGTTTTTGCCAATAGAGTATATCAAGAACTTATCAGCGATCGTGTTCATCTTCACATGAATGCTACTCGTTGGAGCTCTCTTACAGAATTCGTCATGTATCTCGGCAAGGAAGGCTACGTTCATCTAGACGAAACTGAAAAAGGTTGGTATATAACATGGATTGACAACAGTCCAGAGGCTCTTGCACGCCAATCAACAATACAGAAAAAGGAAAAGCAAGAAGTTACAGATGAGGAACGTCTTCGAAAGCTTTTGGAAGAACAGATAAAGAAATCTAAAGAAAAGGGTGAAGAAAAGGAGTCTGTAAACATTTCTAAAACGCCTTATTTAACTTGCAACTAGGAATTTACTGAGCTAAAGCGTGAAAATGAAGAGCAGCCTCTTAAGCTTAATTTGAATTTGAAAAAATCTGCTTTCAACTTTGGTTCTAAGCCACAGAATGTCTTTAAGCGTACCTCCACCTTTTCGAACCCATTGAAAGGAAAATCATTGCCTGCCGAAGTAAAGGAAAAGGCACCGTCATCTCATCCAGAGATCAAAGAAGGGGCCAGCTCTGCTTCCAAAAAACCACTTTCTCAATTAGAAGCCATTATACTTGAAGAAAAGTCAAAGAGAAGGAAATATTAATGCTAGCTGCCGAGCCAATGCTTTATCAGAACAAGACGAGCACTTCAAGGTAAATATTTATTTATTTGCTTCAACCCCAAAGTATTTAGATACTAAGGATTTTTCACTTCCTTTCAAACTTCTCTTATAAGCATTTGTTGAAGTTTAACTATCATTAGATTGAAATGCACCTATCTTGTTCGACATATTGCTTTAGTACACTTTCACAAATCAAGAGATAATTTTTATCATATATCTTTGGTGACTAATCCTTTGCTAAGGCCATTTCCTCTCTAATATCTATTTCTGTTTTTGTATTATTTTTTTGCTGCAAAAAAGTAGAAGTGGCTCATGTTTGACAGCATTAAGGCTCCACCTTTTTACTCCAAGCAATTTAGGTTACTTTTTTATTGCTCAGTCTTGTTACTTCACTGTTTGATCTAGATTATCAGGGAATCAACCCTAATTTGACATATGAAGATCTAAGCCCAGAACATATAACGTTCACTCTATTTGAAAGTTTTATTTTCAAACTACACTTTCAAAAGCATGCAACTTAGTCTACTTCCTAATAGCATGTTTTATATCAACAACCACCAAAAAATCAATATGCTAACTTTACAGAGTATTGGCAATTAATATCTAAGTCACAATAGGGATTTCAATTTGGCTAAATAGCGCCTTCATTACCTCTGACACCTTTAATTTTTAAACATCTATCGTCATCACAGTTTTAACTAAGCTGAAAGATTCAAATGTGAAGTTAATAACTCATAAACTTTCAAAAAGATCAAATCTCAAGAGAAGTTCAAAAAGCAGCTTCTGGAAATGCCAATCTGGCAAAATAACAATTAGCAGACTAGATGTAGCAAATTGTATGAAACTGTAAAAGGTTTGCAGCAATATAAAATATCTGGTAATATTTTAATACCGATAAATCAAAGCAGAAAGAAACCTGTTTGTCCAAGGAAAAATGGAAGAACATTCCAAATATTTACTTAAAAATTATTTTGGACTGTTTGTAGATTTGATTACCTATCTCTATTTAATTCAAAGGCTCAACATTATAGCTTCCACAGCTGTTTGGATAATATCCTTGTGAAAAATTGTTGACCAGAGATTGTGGAAAGCTTGACTCATTAGGTGGCCATTGGAAACCAACCATGGCCAATCAATTACTCTTTTGGAAATTAGTGTCAACTTACCATATAATTAAATACATGATTAGTGGACCATGATGTTGCTGCCAAGGATTATTGCGCTACGCCACCGCCACCTTAAATAATAAGTGCCACCGCACCGGTATTAATCATTCTTGACACCAGAGTGCCGCTCTAGTTTACATCAAGCGCCAGGATGCCAGCTTTGAGAGGAAATAATGCCAAGACGCCAGGGTTGATTCAGATAGTCTATTTGACTCCTTGTTAGAACTAGATATGGAAGTGATTGCATATCTTAAAAAGGATCACTGATTAATGTGCTAGCAGAGGGTGTCCTCGTGCTAGGCATTGCAGGATTGTGCCCTAAAATAGAAGGTTGTTCCTTTTTCCACCAACTCAACCAAGACTCTACAGTGTGCTGGAATGTCTTAGAAGGCATTGCCAGTGACTGGTGATTAGTAATATGAAAATACCCCTATATAAGGTGTTGGCAGTAAGCGCCAAGGGGCAGAGTTTTTGACCTACTTGTATAAGACCCAATAAAGTTAATCATTACAATTCAAGTTGGTCAATGTCTTCAGAATCTTCACATTCAAAGGCTTATAGTGAGTGTGTGCCCCTGCTTCTTAATTCTTCTGTTGAATCTGCCGGCGCATGCAAATTTTCAACAAGTGATGCTCACTACAGGGGCATCACACACTCCGACCAACCCTCGTCCTCTGAGTCTGACGCGCCTCCCTCTATCCCCAAAGACCTAACTGGATTTGGGGAACATTACTCGGTAATGGAAACCAGCGACGTTAAGAGAGACCAGCTTTTCTGTCAACAAGAGGATGTGATCAACGTAGAAGACCTACCTGTACTTCCTTCCCGCTAGTACACTGAAGTTCCTGTGGTACCGCTGGCACGCCTTACCCTGGTCAATTGCCAAGACCTGGCATCGGTGGCCTCTGGACTTTTCCTCAGGTATCAGCTTAGCCAGGAACCCACTAATACCCATTTGTCCCTCTTTCACCAACATCCCGAAGCTCAACGCCTCATGACTATATTTTGCAGTTATCTGGCAACTGATGAAAGAAGCCTCAAACGTTTCCTCACCCTCAAGAGGGCAACCAACTATCTGCAAGAATTTGTTCACCCCGCGTTACATCAGCTACTGGGAGTTCAAGCCCGACATCACTTGAAGCTTTGAGACCTGGTTATGTATGTGGAGCGCCAACACCATTACCAGGACTGGCTAGTACAATAATTGGACTCTGGGTTTGAGGAAATCCAAGCTTACACTCAAGCCAACAAGGAAAATCAAGCCACTCTGGCCCGCCAGCTAGAGGATCTCACCCACCAGTTAAATAGTTGCTTGGTCCATGTAATAGAGTCGACTCTGAAGAATTTTGGGTTGGGGCCCGCCTGGGCCTGGGACGTTACCCGCCACGCCATAGCCATTGAACAATACATAGCGGGGGCCCATGTAACCAAGAGCAACACAGATGATCTTCTCGCCAAACATGATGCCTCCTTGGAGCAGCAAGTTAGTTGTCTGTGTGACCTGGACGAGAAGATTGCTAACAATAAAGACAATATCAATGAGGTACAATACCTCGCCTGGCAGGAGAATGAGGAGTCCAGCTATATTGCTAATGCTGCCAAGGCCGAGGTTCTGGCAATTCAAGACGACTTTATACAACATGGCGACCATATCAAGGAAACCATTTTGAAGAGGTCTCTCAGCTACGCCAGAAATTCACATCCCAATTCGCCAAAGACTCAACCACTGAGGGTCACAGCCACTCTGAACTTAATCAAGTACAGCAACAAGTAGAGGATATTGCGGCCACAAATAATGAGATGTTTTGGGAAATAAAGCGGGTATGTGACAAAGGAGAGCAGAGTATTACCTCCCTCAAAGCTGAGCTTGAGGAATTACGAGCTGAACTGAAGGGACATGATAAGCGCTCCACCTCCCAGCGTGCTGCCATAGAAGACTTTTGCAAAGGAATAGTTCAGTGTGCCAGGCTAATTGAGCACCTTTGTTTCTCCCTCCAAAATGCAAAAATAGAAATAGCAGATGCTCAGGCCAAGTTGGTGGATTCCAGATGGCGTTGCACTGGCCAAGACTTGGGAGGACCTGGTCTTTCTGCCATGCCTTTTGGAGAAAGCGCCACGTTACAGCTCACCTCCAGTTCAGTATACAACAACAGGGCTACCTCATCCTCTTCAGGCCGCCAAAGCCTCCCACGAGTCTTTGCTGTCCCTCCAACGCTTGTTGATACCACACGAGCACCCAGGGAGACTGGCCCAGCCGGGAGCTCTCGTATCAACTTCTTCAACTGAAGCTGCTGCAAAGAGCCCCCCCTCACTGTTGTCCCCAAGCCAAAACCCCTACATGTTTCAAGCCAATAAACTTGCCCAAGTTTGACCCTAAGGGCAGTGTACACACCTTCATCTGTCTTTTTGAGATGTCTATATATGGGGCCAACGACCAAGACAAGGCCACCACACTACTCAATCAATTGGATGCAGCTAATACTGATATAATCATCCTGCACATGCCCAAACACAATTGGTTGTATGCAGCGGCAAAAAATGTGCTATTATACAAATTTGGTAGCATTGCCCGGGTTACCAAAAGGAAGAATGAGTTCTTGATGATTAGCTTCAGAAAAGATGAGACAATCACTGACTTTGCCGACTATTTCTACCTTGAGGCACAGATTCTCACTGGCTCAGGGTCCCTGACCGTGCATGACGCCCATATAGCTTTATGTGCCGCAGTAAAGCCCTACAAAGCCTTGTACCAAACTCTCATGCCGGCTTTCCAGGACAACTGCACCTTGGACGGCATGGTATGTTACTTACGCCAGTGTGGTGATACCTTTGGACCCCCCAACACTGGATCAAAGCCCCGCCCAGTCTCCAACTATCCAGGACGCTTGGAGGCTCCCACTAACAATAACAAGTCCCCACCAAAACCTAGTATCACTAAGGTAATCTGTCACCGTTGCAACCAGAAGGGCCATTACGCCTCTAGTTGCAACTCAAAGACGGGTATACACGTGCTGCCCCCTTGGAACCTGAAGTGCAGGGAAAAGTCAGCGTGGAGTAGAGGAGGAGCTCTCTACATCCACACAATCCATGAACGTTCCACCTGACCTACTCTTTATGCCTGACACCAGGTTCTTGGGGAATGCGCTCCATCAGGTTCTTGTCGAGGATGTGCACATGATACAGACCCACTCCAAGGTTCAGGCCTCCCAAGAGGCCACTAAGGAAGTGTTCAAGCCTTATGCTTGCCAGTTATTAGACAACACACCTGATACAGAACCCCAACACTCAGGTGATGCCACCTCCCCTAGGGGCATCAATGTGGCCATCCCCATGGAGACAATAAAGGATCACTACCCAGAACTATGTGACAGTATTGTCAAATTCCTCTCCACTGCCAACAATTTAGACATTCACTTAGTAAACAATATCGGTTTTTCTTATTCTGAGTGCACTTATGCTGATATTTTTGTGAATAAACTCAAGGTGTGAGCTATCATTGACACTGGGGCCCCTATAAATATAGTGTCCTCCAAGTTAGTGCAGCAAATGGGGCTTGCTCCAGATATTGATCACAAGAAACAGTATGGTACAGCTGGACTAGACTGTACCACTGCCCAAGGAGCATACAGCGCACTCCCTTTATGCTTTGGCTCTCTGGCGGTCTCTGCCCCAGCTATAGTGCTACCCAATGAGAACTACAATATCCTGATTGGAACCTCATTCATGTGACAGTATGGAGTAAAGACTGACCTCAAGAATGATTTTCTCAAAATATTGGGGCAGGCAATCCCTCTGTATTACAACCAAACAAACCCAGAGATGGGTAGCCAAACCACTCCCTATGTTAACCTCGCATATTGCAACAGTGTTGTCCCAGTCAAGTATTGTAAATTGGGACGTTGGGTTAAACATCTTCCCACCCAAGTTGAGGAATATAAGGGTCTGCCATTGCATGCCAACTCTTCTTACACTATCCCAGCTGGCCATCAGGTGCTAATGGATATTGGATTAGATTTACAAATACCTCAAGGGCTTTACAGGGAAATAGAAACCCCCCGGAATCGCTCTAGGCTAGAACCCCTGGTTGCGCCTGGCATTGTGCTACCTAATCATGGGCCCATAAAGGTATTGCTTGCCAACCTCAATCACTCTCCTGTTGAGGTAAAACACCATAAAGTAGTGGTGTACCTGCATCTATTACCGGTAGAAGAGGTGACAGAGATACACAATTTTGGTACCCTGGATGAGTTTGGCCTCCCTTTGGAAGAAGTAATACCGCCTGCTGTATGCACAATCATTCCACAGGAGCAACTGCAAGGACTCACTGTTGCCCAACAGGATGCAGCCCTTGCCCTGTTTGAGAAATACAAGGGGATATTTGCCAAGGATGACTTTGACCTGGGGTGTGCCCACAACACACTCCACCACATCGACACAGGCAAGGAACACCCTATACGTCTTTGCCCCATAAAATGTTCTTGTGCTTCTGACGCCGCAGTAGATGAGGAAATTGGGAAGCTGGTCCAACTAGGTCTACTTGTTTCATCCAAGAGCCTGTGGTTGTCCCCAGTACTCATAGTCAAGAAGAAAGATGGGAGCAACTGCGTTGTCATTGACTATTGCAAGCTTAATAACATCACTAAGAAGGACTCCTATCCTCTTCCACGTATTGACAATGCGCTTGACCGCCTGGGAGGCGCTAAGTTCTTCTCTGCAATGGATCTAATATCTGGATATTGGCAGATTGAATTGCCTCCCAAGGAGCAAGAAAAATGCGCCATCATCACCAGTCAAGGTCTCTTCCAACCTACCCAAATGCCACAAGGACTGTGCAATGCACCTGCCACATTCCAACATGCCATGGATGATATGCTCCATGACCTCAAGCTGAGCTGCGTTTTAGTCTATCTGGATGACATCAATGTCTTTTCACGGACATTCTCTGATCACCTTCAACACCTTGAGGAGGGTTTTTGGCGCCTAGCAGCCGCTAACCTTAAGGTCAAACCCAGGAAGTGCAACTTCTTTAAGGATCAGCTCAAATACCTTGGTTTTGTGGTTGACGCCAAAGGATTACGGCCTCAGCCAGCCAAAGTTGAGGCCATAGAGAAAATGAAGGTGCCATCTAATAAACAAGATGTCCAGGTGTTTCTGGGCATGATTGGTTATTATTGGCGCTTTTTCAAAGACTTCTCAAGGAAGGGGGAGGCCCTCTTCCATTTGTTGAAGAGTGATGTGCAATTTGACTGGACCCCAGCCTGTCAACAAGCCTTTGACACCCTACACTTGAGTCTCATGAACAAACCAATCCTGCAATACCCAGACTTCAGCCGTGAATTCATTGTTCAAACAGATGCCTCACTGACTGCTGTGGGTGGTGTGCTTTCCCAGGTGGACTCCAATGGTGAAGAACACCCTGTAGCCTACTGCAGCAGAACTCTGAACGTCCATGAGTGTAACTATACTGTGACTGAATGAGGAGTGCCTGGCAGTGATATACACATACAAACAGTTTTGTGTATACCTACATGGCGTCCACTTCAAAGTAATCACAGATCATGCATCATTACGCTGGCTCCAGAACTTGAAAGAACCTGAAGGGCGCCTAGCACAATGGGCGCTAAAGCTCCAGGCCTACAACTTTGAAATATCACACAGAGCAGGTGTCAAACATCAGAATGCAGATGGACTGTCTTGGCTACCAACAGTAGCCCACCTGGCTGATGTCTCTGACCTACTTTATGATAAAATGTTGGCAGGCAACTACCAGGATGAGCCTGCAGAAGTCCAGCGCACTCTAGATAGGCTGCTGGAAGACACCAAAATCAAGAATGGGCGTATATTGAAACACACTTTAGAAGGAATAAGAATAATGCCCAGACCATCAGAACAGGCTGATCTAATAGTTTGCGCTCATAAGGCAATAGGGCATGGCGCCTTCCAGAAGACACTTGCACAACTAAAAACCACATACTTTTGGGAAGCCATGGCCTTTGACGTACAAGAAACGCTGAGCTGCTGTAAAGAATGCCAAGGGGAAAACCCCGTTCAAAAAGTCAACAACCTACCACTTAGCTCAGCCTAACTTTGCTTGGCACACTGTCTCAATCAATGTTGTAGGACCCTTGCCAGTCAGCAACTATTGCACCAAGTACATCATTGTTGCAATAGACCACTTGACCAAATGGGTGGAAGCAAAGGCGGTGCACAACTTAGGTGCTAACACTACTGCAAAATTCCTACTCAAACAGATCATATTACGTCATGGTTGCCCCCAAGTTATCCTCACTGACAACGGCACCAACTTTACTTCCCACATGGTGACCAAGCTTAATGAACTTATGGGAATCTGAGGAGTATTTTCAACACCCTACCACCCCAAGTCAAATGGAATGGTAGAGAGAGTTAATGGGACCTTAGTAGGCATCTTGAGGAAATTGGCTGCTAGCCGCCCCACTGAGTGGAACACATTCCTGCCACCAGCTATCTTTGCCTACAATATTGCCACTCACTCCTCTACAGGGAAATCACCATTTCAACTCTTACATGGCAGGCACCCTGCGCTACCCCCATTCTATACTCCTGCGTTGGGGAAGAAGACACCCAGTCACCCCATGTGTACCAGCAAAGGCTGGCCTGCACATTAATTCAATTACAGTCAGAAGCCTATTCCAATGCATTGGCCAAGAAGATAAGGAGCCAGGAAAAAGATAACGTCTAACGGGCCCCTCTCCAAGAGTTCCAAGTAGGCGACTGGGTGCTCTTCCATAACACACATGGATTTGGCAGAGCGCACAAACTGGCTACCCTATGGATAGGCCCATTTGAAATCATCTCCTGGACGTCCACAGACGCCTATACTATTAAAGAGATTAAGGACAGACGGATGATCAACCATGTACACACAAAGTTCCTGAGGAAGTTTGTAAAGAATCCCCTGTCCAAAGAATAAAGTGATACAACTACAAAGAATTAAGTATATGGGGGAGTAAAAAGAAGAACTGATACAAAAAAACAAAAAGAATAAAGTATAACTATAAAGACAAAATAAGGAAGCAAGGCTTTATTGCTGGATTATTCAGGAGAACAACGTCCAGAGCCAGAAGAAAGGGACCAATTGCCTGGAGTCCCATTAGAGGTACCTGTGGAAGGGACACTGTCCGCAGGAAGATGGGGGATGGAATGACAACTGGAAGTGGAAAGAGGGCGCTTTGATGCTGAGAGAGAAACCAGAGGAGCTACCAATTTGTATTCATCATTATCCATTTGGTTACAGACAAAGGCAAGAGCCACCAACAGTTGGCACCAAGCCAATTGAGAATTGCGGGACATACTGGTCCAACTGCACAGAGGCAAACAAAGATTACCCTTGTTAACCAGACATCCCCACCCACCACAAGCAGAGAAGGCAGAGCCTATAATAAGGCAGTTAAGCAGTACATCCTCCATATAGGAGTAGCATGCTGGAAAGGATACCTTTGACTGATAGGCTAGCCTGCAGAAGTGTTCAAGGCAACACCCTGCAAAACCCAGAGTGCCAGAAGAACACACCTTGGGAGGATACCACATGAAGTGAGTGACAAACACAGCTAAGGGAAGATACAACTGCGGGTTGTTATCCTTCACTGCCTGTACAAACAAACGCAAGACCAAGGAGAAACAACGGGCGCGTTAGCTTGAAGGTCCAGCCCAAGAGTGCGGGGAAGCTCAGGATTAGCAGACTGCTCCAATGCCCAGATGCGAGCAACCTCACAAACGTGTTGGTTGCGCTGGGTGATGGTATAGACGTGCTGCAAAGAAAAGCCACTGATGTCTTTGGCTGTGATGTGCAGACAGAGGTTGACCTCCCCAATTAGCTGCTCCATGTTGAAACTACTGTGGTAACAAGCTCCTGAGCGGATTGGCGTCACCGCATTGTCTTTGGAAAACAACACCTGGACATACACATATAATGTCTCTTTGTGATGGCTTATCCCAAATCAATTAATGATGGCAGGGTAGGCAGAAGGCAACTCTTTGGAGTTACGACAAGCACGAAGTAATGTGGAGGGCGTTGCAAGCAGGGAGGAAGAAGTTTTGAGGACAATATTGTCAGACCAATCTTGTAGATCCTTAAAGCCAAGGTGAGGAAGTCGGATTAGGGGCGTCTCATTCTCCACAAAAATAGAGTCAACCTCCTCTTCCCCTTCAACATGTGTGACAGTGCCACGCTCTGACCCCACCACCGTGGTGTCACAGTCCTGGCCCCGCAACTGACAACTGTTAACAGGAAGTAGCTGGTTCAGGAACCAAACCCAAGAAGAGTGCGGCATTTGCATAAACGCTTTACAATCTTTGTCTGTCATACCAGCCATGAGGTCTTGGTAGACTTGGTGCAAGGAAAGTTGGCTATTATTGCGAGCGCTCATGAGGAAAAGAATGAAGAGTAGCCCTGGTCAAGTGGGGGGATATGTGAAGAATTGTTGATCAGGGATTATGGAAAGCTTAGCTCATTAGGTGGCCATTGGAAACCAACCAGGGCCAATCAATAACCCTTTTGGAAATTAGTGTCAACTTACCATATAATTAAATACATGATTAGTGGACCATGACGTTGTTTCCAAGGATTATTGCGCCACACCGCCGCCACCTTAAATAATAAGCGCCACAGCGCCAGTATTAATTATTCTTGGTACCAGAGCGCTGCTCTAGTTTACATCAAGCGCCAGGACGCCAGTACAATTATTTGCAAGCGCCAGAGTGCCACAATAACTAACACTAAAGCTCCAAGGCGCCAGCTTTGAGAGGAAATAACGCCAAGACGCCAGGGTTGATTCAAATGGCCTATTTGACTCCTTGTTAGAACTAGATATGGAAGTGATTGCATATCTTAAAAAGGATCACTGATCAATGTGCTAGCAGAGGGTGTCCTTGTGCTAGGCATTGCAGGACTGTGCCCTAAAATAGAAGGTTGTTCCTTTTTCCGCCAACTCAACCAAGACTCTACAGTGTGCTGGAATGTCCTAGAAGGCATTGTCAGTGACTGGTGATTAGTAATATGAGAATACCCCTATATAAGGCATTGGCAGTAAACGCCAAGGGGCAGAGTTTTTGACCTACTTGTATAGAATTAATAAAAATATTCATTATAAATCAATTGGCCAATGTCTTTGGAATATTCACATTCAAAGGAATATAGTGAGTGTGTGCCCCTGCCTCTTAATTCTTCTGTTGAATCTGCTGGTGTACGCCAATTTTCACCAATCTTGAAGTTAGCCAAGAGTGAACTCAAGTTGTTCACTAAAATTTTAATATCCAGCGCAAACTTCCACATGGATTACAGTAAATTGAGTGTTAATGTTGTAACTGTGCTGTTTTAGAAGAGTTACAAGGGGGAAAATATTTAGAAGCTAGATAATAATCTTTATTGAGAGATAGTGATTATATAGCTAATGTGAATCAAGGATAACAGGAATATGATTGTGTTGATTACACGGCTGGATGGTGAATGGGGTGGCTTGATCCTGGTAACAAGTCAAGCGGCAAAACAAGGTATCCATTATAAAGAATTATCCTCTGTTCATGTTGTTGGATTTGGATGTTTGAGTTGACTTCCTAGTCTGACTTAAAGTGGCCGGATAATCAGATTGCAGGTCACAAACCCACTTGCTTGGAACCTTGCTGGTGGGTTGAGCCTGCTGTTTCAACATTAATGAGTGAATCAGGTCCAACAAACAGTGTTTATATTAAGCACGCAGCACACTAAAGTTGTGCAGAAAAAGAAATTCTTGAGAACAAAGCAGATCACCTTATACTCATCTAAGTTTCTATTATGTTTACTATACTTTGATTAGAGTGCACAGAAGTTGCACAACATTCTAGAGAATTAGAACCTGGTTGAAAGAACATGGGATTGTCAAATCCAATTACATCATTTACACTTTGAAATGTAATTTGGCTTTACCCCATTAAATCAACTTTTTGTATTTTATTTAATTAAGTACAAAGAAGGGGTCTCATAGCCACATTGCAAGTATTAGGTTGTGCCTACAATTTGTATGTAACAAAATGAACCAATAGGAATCTGAAATAATTTAGTTTACATCACAATCAGATTTGACTAGGTTTGATATATCTTTAAAACTGCAGGGTTTTCAAATCCAACAGTTAAATTTCAAATTGTAAGTGAAAGCCACTAGTAAATTCAAAAATTTACACAGCATCTGGAATCCAAAATAAAATATAAAAATAAAGCCAGTGTCATAAGTAAAGCAGTTATAGCTTAGTATCCAGGCTGACAAAGCCAACAATACAGGAAAGCAAAAAATTAGGAATAAGATGCTGTTTATTTAGAAAAGTGGAAGTTCTTATACTGTGGTGAAAAGCCACAGGCTCACTAAAGGGGTGGTACTGATGACAGTGAACAGAATAAGGTTCAATCATGTTCTGGATAAGGTAATAGCTGTGATTAATGTTGTAAATGGGTTCACTTCTTATGATAAAATGCAAGATCACACTAAATCAAGGGGATAAAGAAAGAATATAAGGCTAGACTCTTTTATGTGGCAGCTAGTTGAGCGCCCCCTGTGTAATGCAAGATACAATGATAACTATAATATTAATTTTGGTTGCAGCACTCCCCCTTGCCCCCTGCCCTACTATCTTTGATAGCTGTGATAAATTATGTAGCATCTGAAAAGGTGTGAGAAAGTGTTTATGGGTAGAGATAGTGCAACAAGAGAGCAATCAGTCATGATGAAGTGATTTGGTCTTATCATTAGTTACTACTACAAACTAAAAATATCTATGACAATTTGCATGAGAGAGAAATAGGAGTCCCAAAGATATAAATGCTATTAACTTATCTTTAGCTCATCATAAATATTCTTAGTTTGTTTCAGAAAAAATCTGTTGTTTTTGAAAGACTAATAACTCTATTTGAAATACACCTTCTAGTAAGCTGCCCTACTTCATGAATTTGTCCTAATACACCACTAGCCCTCCTGATATTTTTGTTTCTCTGGTATCATCACGTGATTGCAAATGATAAGCTATCTCAGAATATTCTGATAAACTTTCAAATGTTAGAGGTGAAGTATATAACTTCACATCTTTCATCAAATATGAAAGATTAATGCACAGATTTTTAACTTCAAGCTCTCTTTTTATAGGCCTAACTCTTCTTTCATAAATATAAAATAATGACTTTTGAGAAATATTTGAGCCTGATAGCACTGATTTATATCTTTCTTTTCTTTTTTTCTTGCTCAAAAAATATTTTTAAGATCATTTATATTACTAATATAAAGATGATTTTTTCTTTTTTAATGTTTTTGATATTACACCAAAGTGACCATCAACAATGCTTTTTCCATGACATTCTACAAATCTATTGTATTTAATAGACCCTTTAATGTATTGTGGTGCCTCTTTAAATAGATAATATAAGAATTCATAGGATCTAAAATGGTTTCCATTATCAGTATATACTTGGATAAAATTTGTTTTTAAACTTATCTGATTTAAGAAGACTTATTAGAAATTCACCTGAAAACAAATAATCATGAGTCAATATTTGAGATAAAAATACCAATATTCATATTTAACTTTATTGTTTTCTTTAAATATCAATGCAAATCATAATAAAGAAATAGGTTTTTAGAGTTAAAAAAGTTATCAGTTTCAATTAGGCCACCACCAACCTTTAAGTTCTCCTTATAGTCTATGACTATAATACAAGATTAAACATCTAATTCATTAATATATTTTCTATACTCTCTATTTTGGTGAGCATAAATGGGTTTGTGCTGTTTAATAGATTTTAAGCCATTTTTTATAGATTATGTCAGGAAATTCTTTCCTGACTACACCAATATTTCCCTTATTTGGCAGGGAACCAATCATGGGCGGCCGGCCCGTTATTTTTAGGGATAACTTGGGCCGGGTTTTTTACGGGCAGAGCCCATCACAAGAGAGGTGCTAACTTGAAAAGGTAGGAAAATGACTTCCCAACCCAAGACCACGGGTTGGCAGCTGAGATTATAGTTACAATCACCCCGGTGAGGGTGATGTACACAATCCCAAACAGCTTACCTGTGTGGTCAGTAAGGAGATCTGGGGAGGAAGCAGGCATAGGTTTTGGGGTCACAGGCAGCTCCATGTAGACGTTGTAAGCGGGAAGGTAGTTAAATCTTCCTCTAAACAGCTTGGGAGTTGAGAAAATCCACAGGCCTTGACAGTTGTATCTAACTGTGGATTGTATCTGGGCCAGGGGGTCAATTTTGAGTTTTCTATCCGGGGTGTAGTCCTTGTATTTGGGCTTCAGAGGATATTCTGTGAAATGGACTGGGCCAAAAGGAACACCTGGAGGACAAAAATTGACAAACAGTGGGACAGGAGGACCGTAAGATCTGGAGTGTAAGATTAAGCTGATTGACCACAAATGATCAGGCTAATCATTGCACGCAGATCTGATCAGTTACACGCCGTATTATCACTATGTTATATTATATTAAGTATGATAATTATACGCCATAAAATCATCAATATATTATAGTGGTTATAACAGTTATATGCCATGTAATTGTTAGTTTATTAGATTATATGTAACAATTATACGCCGTATTATCACTGATTATCATCCTGATGTGTAGTGATTATACACCGTATAATTACTAGTTTATTATAATTGATATAACTATTATACACCGTATAAACGTTAGCCAATATAGTGGTTATCATTGTTTACACGCCGTGTAATCACTAAATCATCAATTGTATATCACTCATTTCACTCTATTGGACGTTGTATTAATTCAGCCCATGCAGCCTGATGGCATGTTTGATCATATCAAACAAGAGATATACAAATGGCTAAGAAATAACAAGTTTGGGTCAGAGCTACACAGTGTATAATTGGGCTTCATATTGGTTTGGGTCAGCATTACACGGCAGATAATCCACAAGTCACTATTGGATCAAGTATGCTATTATACGGCGTATAATCCCTAATTTGACTTGTTGTATTAATAAGCAGAATACTTGCCAGCCAGGAAAGGATCACTGATTAAGCCCTACAAATGGAATACCAAAATTCCACCTTCCAATGTTGGAAGACAAATTAAGGACCATTTATAGGCGTCAACTAAATACAGCATAGTTTCCCAGCACAATAATAGGCGTGTAAGATACAGCCTGTTGTGTTCTGAGGCGCGGCACAGACACACAACGGGGAATCCTAACCTTAGGATTGAATTTGTACTAAGTCTTGGTTAGATGACAGGGAAGGCAATAGCGTTTACCTTGTGGCCCTGGATGAATAATCTCTACTAGGTGTGGCTAGAGAGAGGCACGGAAGTACAGAAGACACAAAGACAAAAATGTGAATAGAACTTACTTTTTATTGGTGAATGTGAAATGGAATATATAGTGGTTAGGAATACCACAAAACACTACCAGGACGGTAGGATCACTCACCACAAGCATGAGTGGGGTGAGTGAGTTGCTGCAGAGTCAGGAAACCAAACAATCATATTTCCTGAAGCAGAAGCCAGTTCATTTTGAGAGTTGAAAGCAAAAGCAAGAGATTTATCCTCAAAATGGCCCAACAAAGGCAAAATTGAAACATGGTGAAAGCCGTTATTCAGGACATTGCCCCCCTCTAGATTGGCCTTTGGGGGGTGATACTTGCAGAGGAACTTGGCGTGTACACAGGCAAAAGGGTGACCACTGGAGAGGAGCTTTACAGTGTACTCAGATCCTTGTTTGAAAGTCACCTCTAAAGGACCAATCCATAGGGAGTCTAGTTTGTGTGCGCGTCCACCCACACAGTGTTGATAGTATAGGACATGGTCACCAACAGTAAACTCAGGCAAGGGGGAGCGCCCAGTGTTGTCAGGAGAGAGCTTGAGCGTCTTAGTCTTAATTGCGGAAGTGTAGGCAGTGGCCTGTATATCAATGATGCAGTTGACTAAGTCTTTGATGTGGTTGTCAGGGTTCATGGCCTTATCAGAGGAGAGTAGGGGAACCCCCAAGAGTGACAGAGTGGTGGCTTCATACCCATACAACATGGCAAAGGGGGAGTACCCTGTGATCCAATGCTTGCTCAGACAATAGGCAAAGAGGGCAGCAGGTAAGTATAGATCCCAATTGGCGGTGTCAGAGTAGGTGAGTTTCCTCATGATAGAAACCAGTGTCAAGTTGGCACGCTCAACTGCCCCATTAGTAGAAGGATTATAGGGGGCAGAGAAAGACTGGTGAGTTCCTAGAGCTTCAACAACAGAGGTTACAAGTTTGGCATTGAAGTTGGTCCCGTTGTCTGATAACATCACTTGAGGACAGCCATGGCGGTAGAAAACATCCTGTAGCAGGAAGGCAGCGGTAGTCTTAGCAGTGATGTCTTTAGTAGGGCGAGCTTCTACCCACTTGCTGAAGTGGTCAACAGCAATCAGGATAAAGCGGCATCCAGAGTGTGGGCGGGGAGAGGACCTACAGCATCAATGCTGACAGTATGAAATGCGTGTTGAGGGGGAACCAATTTTAACTTGTGAGAAGCAGCTTGGGGCCTCTGGAGTTGGCAGTCATGGCAACTAGCTATGACATCTGGGATCAACAGGTAAAGATTCTCCCAGAAGTAATTCTTCTGAAGCCAGTCAAAGGTCTTGGCAATGCCTCCATGGTCAGTTTCTTTATGAGCTTGTGACACCAAGGAGAGGCAAAGACTGGGGCGCCGTATGGCAGGTATTGACCCTGCACCTTCTTGAAGAGTTGGTTGTTGCGTATGAGGGTATCTTCAGATAATTTGGACAAGGCAAGTCTTACCTCTTCTGTCTCACTTTCCCAGGAAAAAGGGTAACCAATTAGCTCATACAGGCGGTCTGCCTCAGCAGGATGTAGGGCAAGGATGGGCATTTGGGATAGCCCATCAGCGTTCTGATGTTGAATCCCGGGGCAATGGAGCACAGTGAAGTCATAACCTTGCAGGCAGAGAGCCCATCTGGCTAAGCGTCCTTTAGGCTCCTTAAGTTATTGTAACCATTTGATTGAAGTGTGGTCAGTGACAACAGTGAAATGGGTACCATACACGTAGTGGCAGAATTGTTTGACTGCATGCAGCACAGCAAGGCATTCCTTCTCTGTAACACTATAATTCTTTTCATGATTATTTAGCACACAGGAAGTATAGGCTACAGGGTGATCCACACCTTCATCATTGAGCTGATCCAAGATAGCCCCAATAGCAAGGTCACTAGCATCAGTGTACAAGATGAATTCCTTATTGTAATCAGGGTACACTAAAATGGGTGCTTCTTTGAGTTTCTGCTTTAGAGTCTTGAAGGCTTGCTGTTGACTGGCGGTTCATTTGAAAGGGACATTACGCAATAGTTGGACCAGGGGTTTGCTAGTATCAGCAAAATAAGGAATGAATTGTCTATAGTAACCCATCATGCCCAGAAAGATTTGTACTTCTTGAAGGGTGGTGGGCGGAAGCATTTTGTTGATGGCTTCAACCTTCTTGGGCATTGGACGAATTCCTGTTTGGGTTACTTCATGGCCCAGGAATTCAAGGCGCTCTTTGAAGAAAGCACACTTGGAAGGCTTTAACTTGAGGCCAGCTTCTTGGATCTTTATGAACACCTCTTTAAGATGGGCTAGGTGATCTGTGAAAGTTGCGCTGAAGACTGTTATATCATCTAGGTAGACTAAGACACACGACAACTTCAAGTCACGCAGGATGGAGTCCATGGCCCTCTGGAAAGTTGCCGGGGCATTACAGAGCCCTTGCAGCATGCGAGTAGGCTCAAACAATCCTTCTGATGTGATGAGTGCAGCCTTCTGACGGTCTTCAGGAGAGAGGTCAACTTTCTAGTAGCCAGACGCCAAATCCATGGCAGAGAAAAACTTAGAACCTCTAAGGCATCAAAGGGCATCATTAATGCATGGTAAGGGATAGGAATCTTTCTTGGTTAGAGAATTCAACCTTCAATAGTCCATCACAATCTAGTTTCCACCATTCTTTTTCTTTAAGATGATCAGGGGGAAGCCCAGGGACTTTGAGAGGGAGCTAGCAGTCCAGCATCCAGCAGTTGTTTGAGCTCTTTAGAAACCTGCACATCTTCCACTTGGCTGCGGCAGTATGGCTTGGCACAAAAGGGGGGAGCATCTCCTGTGTCAATCTGATGAATCACACCTTTGGCTAGCCCATAATCAGTACTATCTTTAGCAAAGATGTCTGAGAACTGGTCTAGTAAATCAAGCACCTCTTTCTGTTGGACCAGGGACAACTGAGGGAAGACTTGGGCAGTGAACAGAGATAGGACTTGAGGCTCATCTTTGGGTAGGTTAAAGTCTTGAAACGTTCCAAAAGGGTGAAGAGACAAGATGTCAGGAGCATTTAACAACTTTCTGTAACCAACAACCTGTCCTCTGGATACAGTCATAGGAAGCACAGTAAGGTTGGCAACTAGTAATTGAACAGGATCCTTGTGGAAAATGCCCAGAATTCCAGGACAAAGGTAAGGCTTGTTACGCCCCAGCAAAGGAGGGGAGTACAGCTCTAAGAAAGTCTGTTCAGGTAGTTCATATGATATCTGGGAGTCTAGGATATCCTGAGAGCCTGGGGGGATGGTGATAGCAGACATGGACATGAGAGGGATTCCCTCAGTTGCAGGACAAGCCATGGGAGGACACTTCATGTTGGAGAGATGGGTTTGGTATTTTAGGGTGAAAACTCCAGTGGAGTACTCCAGAGTACATGTCTTTAACCGTTTACCAGGAACTTTGATGGGCTCCTCAAAGATCAGAGGGACTTTGTACCCTAGGATAGAAAGATAACCATCCTTTAGGTTGATGATCCCATTATATTCCCAAAGGAACTGGGTACCAACCAAAAGGTCATAGCTCTCATTTTCTAGAACAACAGCTGGCGCAGCCAACAGGAGTTTACCAAATTACATTGGTAAGGCAGAGTACGCACCAATGGCGCGAGTCATGGAAAGACCAGCGGTGCCATAGGATTGATGGTAGTTGAGATCAGGGGCCAGCTTAAGCTTCTGCATCAGTTTAGAAGAAACAACGTTGACCGGAGAACCAGTGTCCAGGACAGCTTTGATCTTGACCTTTTGGATAGATATCTCTACTCGGGTGGTGGTGCGTCCAAAGGGTGGTAGAACAGCCAAGATATCCTGTGCCTCAGCTAGTTCCTTGTCCCATTTCTCAATCATGCATTGTAGTCCCGGAAACTCCTTATATACAGTTTGGAGAGGGAGTGAGACAGATACATTCTTGAAAAAAGTGTCTGCAACTTCAGCGGCTTCCTCTGAAGATTTCACTAATACAGGGGACCATTTTGCCTGAGTAAGATAGGGGCAGGAGATAACTGCTTTGGCCTCAGACAAGGGCTTGATGGTAGTTGTAGTCTTCCCAGATTGTAGCTTGTAGGGAACAGCAATAGTCTCAGGGACGGCAAGAAAAGAATACCTGTATGCATCAGGGTCTTCAACATCAGATTCATCCACATCAGAATTGTCAGAAATGTCATGGAACAGGAGGAGGATAGAAGAAGCTTCATCATCAGCAGGCTCAGATTCAGTAGCAGGCTAGGTGTAGGAGGAGACTGGGAAGAATTGTCAACCAAGAGCGTCTCCGCCTCTAGGTTGACTGTTCTTTTCCCGACTGATCCTTAGGATCAGCTCATTCAACCCGCAGATTGGTGCAGATGCAAGAGGGGTGGCCTATATGACCGCAGTTGTGGCAAACTTGACGTTGAGGAGAATTTTGGGAGTTCATAGTGAGGATACAAGGGCCGCAAGAAGAGGAGCCAGAGTTGAAAGCGGCACAACTTTCTCAAACAACTGCCCCAGAATGGGTAAGATGCATATCTTGGAGCAGTGTTTTTATACTTTTCATGGAGGACAGCATAGCCTTGTGGGCCTTGAAATGGAGGCATAGGAGTTGATTCACCTTGAGGGCCTGGGCGCAGGCCATATATGCTTCATGCACCGTCAATTGTCTGCTTGTTATTAACTGTTGTCCCTCCATGTAAAATCTGTCGGCAAATTCAGCTAATGTTTCTTTGGGCTTGAAGGATATGTGCATGAAAGCATCATTTTTCACCTCCAGGCTAAGATCACCATCAAACTTGTCAATCAAGAGTTGTTTCATGTCCTCCCAGGTCTCAATGGAGGGCAGCTCTGGTACAACTACCTCTTGACAGATTGGGTGTAGGCAAGTCAGAATATGTTCTTTCTTAACTTCATCTGATGCTTGTATCATAGCAGTCTTGTAAATAGTTAAGAAGGCTGCAATAGTTGAGGTTTTAGGATCAAACACTTGCTTAAAAGTAGGCTTGAAGTGTGCCTCAGGAGTTGCACCACCATTGTTGCTATTGAGTACATTTATGTGTGGGGAGAACTCAGCTTCTGATTTGGAGGGGGGTTGTCTAGCCCACAGTTGTCAAACACTTTCTTTAAGGGTTGTTAGAGTCTTGGTGGTTCTGGCACCCGTAGTGTTGGCTAGAGCAGTCTAGTGTTCAGTAACATCTAGGCGTTGTCCTTGGGTAGTGACAACCATGGAGAGTTCAGCCAGTTGCAAAGTAAGGGATGGCCCCACTGATAGGCAAGGGGCAAATCTGTTGTTTACCAAATCAATCAGCTCATTCATCTCCTGTACGTCTCTGTCCAACTCAGTTTGGTCTCTTTTCAAATGGTCCACCTCATTAGCTAGAGCAATAAACTCCCTAGCGCAGTGGATTTGAGGAGCCCCCTCCAAACCAGGACAACATCCATCTTCCTTGTTAACCCCGTGTGGACTAGCAGCGGCCGTCACTACCTCACATAAAGCAGCGACTTCCTGCTGTAGTTCAGCAACCTGAGCAGTCAGAGCAAGAACCTGGGGATCAGGTTGAGGCATTTTAGTAGGACGTCCTTGGCTACAAGTGGAAGCACGTAATTCCCAGATGGCTTCCCAGATTCTCTGCTCTCTGTCCACCAGATCATCAGCAGGAGGAGAAGGCGGAGCATCAGGTTTGGGAGAGGACAGCTCATTCACCTGACTCTGAAGTTTGGCAATAGCGGCAGCAGTGGTAGCTCTCTCTTGATCAAATTCCGTGCTGAGCTCATTTAGACCTTGGGCAGCAAGGTCAGCTACCTGTTGCAATTGCTCAAAGGAATAGACACTGAATGCATTAAGCTGTTGCACTAGGCGCTCAAATTGGAGAGATAAGCGTTTAGGGTGGAGTCTACTTGAGTGCGCCAGGGTTGTTCTAACTGGTGAAACTCATGTAGTTGCTCCCTAACGTACTCAGGGATGGACTGGCGTATTTGCTTGATGGAATTGACTAAGAGTGTTTGAGAGGTGACCAAATCACGCTGATTGTCAGATATCAGGGAGAACAGTGAATGAATCCATTGTTGGTAGGCGGCAAACTGGTCCCAATGATGTGTAACAGCTGCTTGTAGAGACAAGATTTCTTGAACGTGGAGTCCCAATACCATCTGGTGGTGGGCCAAGGCGGGCTGTACAAAGGATGACAGCAGATAATCAGCGGAGCCAGCCGCTAGGAGAAGATGTTGTGGAAACTGAGGGGCCACAATTAACTCATAGTATTCAGCACAACTAAACTGTAACTGAAGGCAAGGGATGGCCCCATCCCGAGCTATCCCAAGGGCTACTGCCATGACTTGTTCCAAGTCAGGGGTACCCATAGGGTAAGCAGCTAAGCGGGGACCATTCCCAAAGTTCAGTACAGTAGGGACAATAGGCGGGTTGGCGATGTCTTCCTCAATAGGAGGGCTGGTAATTTCAGGCGAGGTTGACTCCCAAATAGGCAGAGGCAAGGGACCTTCAAACGTAGATGCAAAAGGGATAACCAAGGGGCTTACAGCCCTTGTAGTGAGAACCATTTTTGTTGTGTTCTGAGGCGCGGCACAGACACACAACGGGGAATCCTAACCTTAGGATTGGATTTGTACTAAGTCTTGGTTAGATGACAGGGAAGACAATAGCGTTTACCTTGCAGCCCTGGATGAATAATCTTTACTAGGCGTAGCTAGAGAGAGGCGCAGAAGTACAGAAGACACAAAGACAAAAATGTGAATAGAACTTAATTTTTATTAGTGAGTGTGAAATGGAATATATAGTGGTTAGGAATACCACAAAACACTACCAGGACGGTAGGGTCACTTGCCACAAGCATGAGTGGGGCAAGTGAGTTGCTGCAGAGTCAAGAAACCAAACAATCATATTTCCTGAAGCGGAAGCCAGTCCATTTTGAGAGTCAAAAGCAAAAGCAAGAGATTTGTCCTTGAAATGGCCCAACAAAGGCAAAATTGAAACATGGTGAATGCCGTTATTCACAACACAGCCAATCAATAAATGACAGTAGGATAGCTCAAGAAGAGCGTAGGCTGTAGCTGAAGTGCCATGTACGCCTGCAAAGGCCAGTAGCAATACACATGCCAAGGACAGCCAATCAGTATATGCTTAGCTAGCAAAGATAGGCCTATTGAAAAGGTAGCCACTGAGAACTGTCTGAAAGGACAAGAACAAGGATTTTTGCAGTATATATTGATATAGACACCTGAAAGGATGACAACAAGTTCTTAGTTACACCTGGATAGATTGCAGCTGCTGGCTAGATTGTACTCCAGTATCAATAAATGTAATTATCTTCAAAGTTCTATTCTATTGTAGTCTGTAGTGCTCTTGCATAGGATTAGGTAGAGTACATTGGCAAGGCTAACATCTATCTGTAGCTTTGAACATACCAGCAATTACAAAAGTTGCTCAACATGGAGCTTATTTGGTAGATGGCAAATACAATAAACGGTAATAGCTGTGTGAGCCAAAATAACATAACCTTTATTTAAAAATGGCAATAAGGTTTGAGAGCAGAATCTATATGCATATATAGAATCCCGCCTCTAAACTTAGTATTTCTCATGGTGGTTTCATCAAAACATCAGGAAAAGTACAGGCGGGTGGCCAGGAGGCTCAGGTGTGGGAGCGGAAAAATGACACCTTGGCTGGGTGCTCTCTCATTGGTCAGATTGTCCACATTGGTCATTTGATTTTCTTGATTTTTGGCTGTGGTCACAGGGTCAGTCCTAAAGCCTGTGATTTCTCTTGGCAGAGGAATTTGATTGGTCATCCAAGAGGACTTCAGATTCATGAAGTGCACCAAGGTTCTTTCTCTCTCTCCATTAGGCAATTTGAGAAGCTCCTTCTCTGGCACCCTCATAATTGAACCTGCGCTGGTATTCTGGCTTCAGGACTTAGCAGGGGCTTCAGCTTGCAGGGACTCAGTCTCAGAAAAACGCAGGCGGGCAGGCCCTCAGTCCATGGGATTGGCGGCCTGCGGGATCCAGGCTCAGGGTTCAAATCCCGTCCTTGGGCCAGGTTTCCAGGGGTGATGAATTGTCAATCCTGACATTATTGGTAAGTGTCAAATTTTGCCAGTTTTATGCCACCCAGAAACCAAAAAAGTATTTCATGGTCAATCACACTGGGTCTGTAATTCCCAGGACATAAATTGAACCATGAACCCTAAAGAGAAGCCAACAGTTAGTTTGCAGTTCAAAGTTCAAATTAAATTACCTAATTATGTTGATTCTATTTGTTCTCCTTCTGCTTCTGACTTTGGTTTTGCTTCTGCAAATGTTAGTAGTTCATTAATACACGTCACTTACTGTCAAAAAGCCAATTGGCTGTGTGAATTCCCTTTGCTGCTCTTGAAACTATCCAGTCTATATTTGAATCAGACTCTGCTCTTAGTTTTCACTGAATATCACCTATATCATTGCTTAATTGTGGTTGTCCTTGTGGCTGCTTTTTGGACCCTCCCAGCCTTAGATTTTACACTTAATTTTATTAAGTCTCAGGTAGAGCAGCATATGATCAGAGTTATCTTGTCATCCTTGATTTTTAGTGAAACTTGATTCTAAACCCTCTCTCACCCATTTAGCCTATTAAATGTTTTGTAGCTAAACCACTGAGATATATAAGGGAGCTACATTTATTATTCTTACTTTTTCCAACAATAAAAATATTTCTTCTATACTAAGTTTGTCTACACTTATCTCTTGCAATCCTTTTTGAAGCCATGAACAAAAGTCATTTCCTGTTCTGGTTTCTAGTTCCTTTCCTTCATGTTGTATTAGCCCTTGAAAACCCAACTCCCACCACAGACCAGCATAATTCTTCTCTTGATGACTATCACCAGAAGGAGTCCCTGGCTAACAGTTGGTTCAAATATCCCTCAGGTCACTGGGAAAGAAAGTTCCAGTATGGCTATTCCACAACTATACCTCCACCTGCCAAACCTTCCTTGGTTAGGCCAAATGCCTCCTTCTACCTGTTGACATACCTGGTTGGGTACTACTTATTAGGAAGATTTGGTTCAATGATGGGATGGTTTGCCTTCATAGGACACTTTGGTCACCTTGATATGATTGCAGTCTCTATTGGTTTGGTTATTGCAGGGCTTAACTTAGGGGCCTTGGCTCACAATATTGGGGACTTGTTCCCTCTCAAGTGTGACAGAAATTGCGGGATAGTATGAAGCTGTTTCTAAATGGTGGGGAATTACCACCCAAATCCACATATAATTGATGATTAACCACCAATGTGGCTTCAGATATTGTTTTGTGAGATTTCTAATTGAGATACTAGGATTAAGTAAAATAATTAATCCTAACCAAAATAGCCTAAGATAAATAGCCTGTGAAAGCATCAGAGTATATTCAGAATAAAATTAAGGACATTGAGATACAACACAATTTTCAGTTTCCAAGACAGGGGGAATCACTCCAAGATTGGCAGGCATGAAATTAACATTGGGAGGTGTCAACAACAAAATTCCAACTGCAGGGCCCCATCTTCAAGTAATGATCCCGCTTAGAATCAGATTATAAGGAATGTAGTGCAACAATCTAACTACAGGATGCATTTTTTAAAAAGTAAATTAGACCAAGGGATATTTGATTTTTATTAAGTAAATTTTTGGGAGGACTCAACTCTTAGAGTTGAAACAGTGAAAATTATTCAATACATATCAGAAAAATTGACTAAGCAATACCACCTGAGTCTTGACCTGCTATTCCTTCCACATTGTCAAGTAAGTATCTGGTCCAGGTTGCAAAGAACCCTTGTGTGGCTAGTTTCAGACGGCCATGCTGATTGACAAGCTCATATCAGGTGACCCTCAAATTACGCCAATTTATCAATGTCAATTTGAAAAGGGGAACCAGTTTCAGCTGAAAGATTGGAGCAGCCATAACCCATTTTTGATTGACTGTTTGATTTAAATCCGTTAACTTGGTCAATTTTGATAAAAGTTTTCTGGTTTTTTGAGCCTTCTTGCTTGGGCAGATAATACCTGGCATGATGGAATCTACTGTGACACTGAGATGGGTCCCTAACAGATTATTGCACTGATAATTTTTTGCTTCCATATTCTTTTTTTTCTAAAGATGTTTTTTAATTAAAAATATTATACATGTCAGTCTGGTTTTTGCTCTTTATTATTACAGTAAAAAGACAAATGAAAGTGATAACACACCCTCAGGAAACAAGAAGCCAACAAAGAGCTTCAGCCAAATCCCTGAAGACATTAGACAATTTAAATGTTGTTATTGACAAAAAAATGGGTTAAAGCTGAAGTCACCTAAATAGCCCAGGAAAATCTGGATTTTCCCTACTTTTTGCCAATTAATTATGACAAGAAAATTATGTGTTATACATTATATGAAGATGGTAGTGCTTGACCCACTTGTTGCCAATATTTTTGGATTATGATGTTGTTGAGTCAAATTAAAAAGATGGCCCCCAAATTGCTGAGATTATTCTTGTCAGCCAATCAGATGCCATAAAATTTCCTCCTCTCCCATCTTAATCTACTTTGAAATGTTCCTCATTCCACTTTAGAAATTTGTTTCTAGATAGCTTTTTTATCATTAAATAAAGAAAGTTTTCACCAAAAAATTCTAGCACATATGGACTGTTTGCCCCTGTGCTTGGGAAGTTAGCCTCTGCCATGGTCAAGGTGGCCATAAATTCCCTGGCTGCCCCATGGCCCGCTCTCCATATGCCAGTACCTGCAGATTCTTTCTCTAATTTGCCCCTTCAAATCCTTTGCTCATTGACAATTTTTATCTTCATCTTCTGCTACACAACCACTGGCACCAAGATGTTGAAACCATCATCCTGATTTGGTCTCCTTCTTCTCAAGCAACTTAAAATTTGTTTATTATATTCTCATTTTATTTCTTTTAATAAGACAGCATACCATTCCACTCTAACATTTATTATATTTTTTTGGTATTAGCTTATAAAAATTATAAAATGATAGTGTGATCTCATTTTTTATTTCCATACTTTCATATATTTTATTTTTTGTTTCCAAGAGAGAACATTTTATTGTAGTTGAGCATTTACACGTTTCTTTTGTCAATATCTTTGTAAATTTTTGTTAATTCTTTTAAGAAAACTGTTGTGTTTTGAAAGAATTTTCCAGCATTTTTTTAATTTTTTAATTAATTCTTTTTAAAGAATACCTATTATCTTTTTGGATTTTTTGTTTGAGATTACAGCTTTATTTTATTTATTTTTCTTGAGAATTCAAACCTGCTTTTAGTCATATTCAAGCCCATGACATTGAGCTCTTTTAGAGAGTAGTTAGAAGTAATCAGAGATCACAAGGCTGGGAGATGCTTTTGAGGAGAATATTTCAGGAGATCCTTTAAGTTATCAAGTATCTCATTTAATTTATGGTTTTGAACATCAGAAAGGAACTCTTTTTTCCAAACTCAGTTTGAGTGAGAAAGTGATTAATAAATGAATTAAGATTGCCCCCAGAAACAAAGAGAGATGTTTTCTTTAGCATAGCAGTTCTTTCCCTTTTTGTTGATGCACCCAAGAAGAAAAAGGGCTGCATAGTAGAGGCAAATTTAGCAGACTTTGTAATATTTGGTGGCAACCGCCAGAATGAACTCATTCTGCAAGTTGACTTACTGAATTTCAACAAATTGTCAACATTCAGTAAGTCAACATTATTTTAGTATTTATCCACTGGAATTGGGCATTTCCAAAACTAAGCTAATTTTTCATAGTGAATTATTGAGTCATAATTGCAAAATTAAAAAGGAACAGGCATAATTTTGACACCATTTAAACAAAGGCTTAATTTTAAGCCAAAAAATAATATAATTTACTATTAAAATGTAAGTTTCTTTGTAATTTTACATTAAGGTTGGCTACAGTAATTAATATCTGGATGTTGACCCCAAATAGGAATCCATAAATTTCTTAATAAAATACACAATATTCTAAAAAACTATTTTTTATATTTTAAACTACTGTTTTTATTAAATATATATTAAGATAAGCATTAAAAAAAGAAATATGCCAACTTTCAGAGTGTTAATTGTATTATTAAGATATTTGCTGTTATTTTAAACTCACTGGATAAACTATAGCTTATTTACAGAAGTTCACTTAAGCCAAAACACATATGTTAAAACTAGAAATTATATATGTATTTATAATGTCAACTTTGTGTTAAATTGACGCGTCACCTAAATTGCAACAAAGGGGTTTGGCTAAGCAAACAAAGTGACATAATTTAAGCAAGATTTAATAGGAGAGTTACTATAAAAGAACACTGACTGCCTGAATGTTGACACCTTCACTTGTTCATTAGTAAAACACTGCCGCTTAACAAAAAGCACACATACAATGGTATGATAATTCAGGCCAAAGTACCCAGGGCTGTACTTTAGACTTCCCTCTACAATCCTTATTATTTAGCTTTCATAAGTTACATATGCAAATCTTTAATTTTTTAAATTTAAAAATAATCAATTTTGGCCTTAAAAAACCAACTCCAGAAAATATTAACTAAGCTTTATAAGTGATTTATATAGTGTTTTTCTAGTTTATGCTGACTGTCAGTATGTTGACGTCAAAATTAAAGCGTTTTTTTATGCTGACAAACTAAATTAAATTTTTTTGACTATTGTGACTACCAGAATGTCAACTTTTTATTTAAACATGTTTTATTTTTTAAGATGAATCAAATAGTTTATAGAAGTATGGAAAGTAATTTTAGAGCTAGTTTATTAGTAAAGAATAGAAAAAACAAGTTATTGTTATTTAATTTTATTCATGTTTTAACTGATTATTCTTACTTTATGAACTATACTCAAATTATTGTAGGACAAATCTTCCAAGAAGTCACAAAATAACTCCAAATCAACCAAGAAAGTGCCCAAAGCCTCTGGAAAGGCCCAAAGTCCCTAACCCAACAAAAAACCAGCCAAAGAGCCTTCAAAAAAACAGAAGACAAAGGAGAAGACCCCATACCCTGAAAGCAAATAGCCCTCCCCTGCCCCCTCCTCTTCTCCAAGCTGGTACCAATCAGAAGGAGATGAGATTCCACTAAACAAGCAAGGAAGAAAGAAGATACCCAAGAGTCCAGAACCTCAGTCAAGCCCAGATGAATCAAGCTCAAAGGAATCAAGCTCATCCTAGTCCAAGAAGCACAAGAATTCAACTCCAGATAATTCCCCTCCACTGCCCAAAAAATCTGCACCTCCATCCTCCTCATCAAGTATCAATAAAGAAGATCCTGATGATTACCTGTCTGACTATCATCAAGCACCAATTGGCCCATGGGATCCCCTAAAGGTTCACATTATATGTAACATCAAAGGAGAGTTTAAGCTCCTTAAGAAGTTCCCTCAGGTTTCCCCTCTAATGTCTGTCAAAGGAGGTGCAAGTTTAGTCTGTGATGGCTATGTTTTTAATTGCAACAATCAAAAGAGAGCAGGAAGAAGCAAGAATTATGTGTGTGAAGATAGAAGCTGCGCTTCCAGGATCAACACAGAAGGATGGGATAAAGTCATTAGTGAAAAAGGAGAGCACATATGCAATGCTCTAATCAATCTTATTGAAAAGCTTCTAAAGTGGTACCTCTACCAAATGGTCCCAGTCTCCAAAGATGTCAAAGCTTCTGATCTGGCAGTTAAGGCCACCACTCCCCTAAGTAATGAGAACCTGAAGCTCATCCCTGGCCGCAACCAGTTAGTGAAGTACATATGTGACAAACGTTGTGATCTATTCCCCCATAAGAAATCTGCCATGGTCCAAGGAGAGTTATTATTGACAGAGGAGTTAAAGATGTTCAATGGTGATGAGGTATTCCTTTTACATGATGATGGACATACATCAGAGGCAAGAATTATATGCTATGCTACACAACAGAACCTGGAGCAGTTAAAAGATTCAGAGACCTGGTTATGTGACGGTACCTTTGCAGTATGCCCCTGCCTTTTTTACCAACTATGGGTTGTACATTCCCTTATTGAAGGCAAGGTGATTTTATTTGCCTACTTTCTACTTCCTGGGGCAACACAAGAGATCTACACAAAGGCCTTTAAAATCCTTCAGGAGGGCATCAAAGCCCTACCCAGTAATAAAAAGAGTCCCCCTGGACATAACACTAGAGCCAATCCAGATGATCATGAAAAGGATGAAGCCACCATTGCTGCAGAAAAAGAAGCTCAAGATAAAGCACTTGGCCCCTCAACTATAATCATGGAGTATGAAACTGCCCAGTATAACGCTTTTGTAAATACCTTTGATGGATAGGTCCAGGGGTGTTTTTTCCATTATCAACAGGCTGTCAACAGGCAACTAAAGGGTCTACCTGAGCTCAGCAAGCTCCTTGTCTAGATACATCAGGAAAGTGCAAGTTCTTAATTCAGCAGTTTGTAGCACTAGCCTTTGTAAAGCCAGAGCATGCTGGACAAGCCGTTGACCTTCTATGCCAGGATCCATATGCCAAGAAACATGATAGTGCCTTCTACCCTTTTATTGAATATTATAAACCACAGTGGATTAGACGTAAGGTTACTAAGCACCAGAGTAAGCTCAGAGCCAAAGCCAACTGGAACTGCTACCAGGCAGTTCTTAAGAATAAGATGAAAAATACTTCATCTTTGGAGGGCTGGTATAAGCATATCAAGTCTTCCTTTGGAATCAAGCCCAGATATAACACCTTCTATGAGCACCTCAAAGTCCAACAGGGGAAGATTGCTGCATCCATCAGAGATATTGAGAACCACTCATCCAAGAAGAAGAGAACCACCAAAGAGATACAATATCAAGAGAAGATCAAAGACGTTGTTAAGTCCAAATTTAAGCTTTCAGAGATTGGGGAATACATCAAGAAGATTGTCACAGTTCTTAATGGCAACCAGGTGATCACAGTCTAGCTTTTAATTAAATTTATTGGGTATTGCCTAATTTTTTATATAGTTCTTATATGTTAAGTATAATGTTTTTAAATAAATAGTTATCTAAATAACTCATTAATAATTTATTATACTTTTTTTATAAAATCATTGATTTTCTATTGATAGTTTGATGCTTTAGACTGTATTACATGGCCTATATTGGTATTTTACTAGTAAATTATATGTTTTTTGTAGTTTTCAATATAGAAAAAACTTTACATTACTGTTTCTGATTATTGTATTTTTCTATGTTACATATTTTATATGTAGTATCTTTTTGTGTACTGGGTTTTTTCTGTTTTTATAAGTGGGAAAAATTCATTATAGTAAAGATAGTTAATTTCATAGTAAAATAAAATAAAAGTGTATTTATGAATTTTTTAATTGTCATGTATAATTTTTTACAGACTTTTTAAAATTTATGTTGTCACATTACCCTAAAAAGTATCTTGAAGCTTAATTTTTATCAAGTAGAGTGTTCAGGAAACAGGTTTCTGCTTATTAAAAAAGTGTCAACATTTAGTACAGTAGTTTTAAAAGCTATGGTGACAAGCAAAAATACTTCAGATTTAAACAAAATGATTTCAGATTCAAACAAAATCCAAGTTGCGTGAGATTCAGGATTCAATTAATTTAAATATTTTTGGTTAATAAATGAACTATCAAACCAAAAACAAAATTTCAACAACCCATTATATGAAATTAAAGCAAACCTCAAGCAGTGTAGTTCAAACCACAAACAAAATGAACTGACACAACAAGTGAAATGGATGGATGCTATTCCAGAGTATATTATAATCCAAGCAGGATTTATATGAGGCACCAACAGAAAGACCAAAATGAAAAGAAATTTGAGCAATCCAGAAGCAAGATTACACAAGCACAAAACAAAATGAACTCACACAAAATGTGTAGTATGAGAAGCCTAAAATAGAAAACTATATATTTAACAGCCAATCAACAGCTATCCAATTTAGGAACAGAGGCATTTTATTCATTTTTTATGGCTCCAGATTTGTATGGAATAGTTTTGAGAACCTTCCAAATATGGATTTGAGATTACAATAAAAATAAATCATTAAATTTTAAAATTTCTACTTTTAGTGATTTTATCCTAGGTTTTTTACAATGGTTTTTAACAGCAATATCTTTGACAGCGCCAGCAGCCAAGCCAAGCCAGCAGCAGCCATACCAGCTTCAATAGAGGCAAGGCTCAGAACATGGAGGCACCCGTTTACACCCAAGCCTTTGAGGCAGGTAACAAGGAAGCTGACCTGTTACTGTCCCCCGACCCATATGACTTTGACTTGTTTGAGATTCACTTACCGTCTAGCTCTGCCCTTGCTCCCACACCCACCCCTGCACAAGCTGCCTGTCAACCAACCAATCAGGATGGTAACCTTGATTTGGAACAACTTCCCGCCACCGCCCAACCTGCCCCCTCTCAGCCAATCAGGCTTCAGCTCCCGCCACCCAGCACCCCAAACACAGAATAATCACTGCCCAAATTCTTCAGGAAATTGTGGCACTCAACCTGCAGGGTCTGTCCTGGGATCAGATAGCCAGCCAATTACAATTCACCTGGGCCACAATAATCCGGGAATTCAACAACCTATTGAATAAGGGAAATCTGATTGGGACAGCCAAGAAGCCAAAGAAGGCCACAGAGTCCCAGATCAATGAGGCATACCCAATAATACTTGACCTCCTCCAGCGGGACCCCAAGCTTCCCTTGACCCAGGTCCAGAAGCAACTTGCACACCATGGCATTTGGGTGTCTGAGCACATGGTGCAGCTCTGGATGCACAGAAAGGTGGCTTCAATTAGGGTGCTTACAAATTTTGCCGGCAACCAATGGGATTGCGCTGAGGATTCCCCATATGACACCACAATCAAATCAACCCTGGTCAGATGCTTGACAAGTCTAACAGATGACATCATGTTTGTCTTGTACTACAAGTTATCAATTGCATTTGACAATTTTGGTGAGCAAGGAAAAGCTGCCACCAAGAATGGAAGGAGGAAGGCCAAGAAGGGGAATTCATTGGTGCATTTCTGGCTGTTTCAGCCAAGGGTTTTGTCTACTATTGGACAACCCCTGATTTCATCAAAGGGTTCTCATACAGCCACATCCTTGGTGGATTTTTTGACTCCTGGGATGGCTCAAATTCCAAATACCGGGGTTTCTTGAGCCACCAGATGAGGGAAGCTCCACTGTCCTTGAGGCCTTCCAGGAACGCGGGTACCAGGCCTCTGTGCACCCAGCTGGTCACGCCAACGTCCATCTGGCAGATGTTGTGTTCTTTAATATTGGAGATACACTCCAGGAGCGCCGCCCTCAGACTTTCAACAACCTCTATCTTGGGGTCCTTGAACACAATTTTCTCTTTGGTCACCAAATAGTAGCTGACTTGTTTGTGCAAATGGTTTTCCATGTGGACATGGGCAACCAATCACACAAGGATAAATGCCTCCCACCCCGTGCCACAGCCACCTACCAGTCCATCCAGCCAATGACTGATGAGGAGTACAATGAAAGGTATATGGCAGTCATCACGCACAATCCTCCTGTCTCTACCCCTGCCACCAACACCCCTAACCCGCAAGCCCAACCCATCCAATCCCAGACCCCCAGGCCAGCACCGCCTCTATGTCTTCCTTCCCGCGCCATTCTGCCTACTAGTGTCAGGAATGTTCCTGAAAAAACTGTGGCTCAGAATAATATTTTGTGTACAATTAATTGTAAAAAGCAGAATAAAAAAGGCAGCAGTTCCCCATTATTGGGAAAATGCTGCAGGAAACCGAGTTGGGAAACAACAAATTAAAAATACATTTTTTGATTTGACAGGTTTTATACCCCGTCTGCAGGCCGCGCAGCTGCACGTCAAGCCTGGTGGCTTGCCTGCACGCGCCTGCCTGCTCCTGCCAGCCCACTGCCCAGCCAGTCCCCCACCCAGTCTGCCAAATGGGGAAATTTCCAAAAAGGGAAACCCAAAAAGGCAATTTCACCAAACCCAAATGAAGGGGGAACTGCTGCCCAAATTTGGAATCTACCAAATTTGGAGGGGGTTGACAAGCAGCCCAGCATTAAAATTAATGCATCAACTGCAAAGATTGAATCAAACTGCATAAATGTGCCTGAAGATGCTCCAATTACATGCAATGCCAAGGATAACAATTCATTGCCTGCCAAGCCACTCCCATCCCAATCCCAAGTGGAAATTCCAGACAACACCAAGAGTTTGGGGTCCCCTATCCAATGCTTTGTACTATTCATGCCCCACTAAGGATGATAGTATATAATAAATCTCAATCACTTGATGGTAGTTTGTGCTATCATTGAGTGAAATCACCCCTCAATAGTATCACATAAATCAAAACCAGAACTTTTTACTCTACAGAAAGTTAAGACACTAAGCTTTGTCTGCCCTTTCCCAGGACCAGAAGATGAACCACTTGATCTTCTCAGCTGTCCTCACAGCTTGCCTTGGGATTGGGGGCTACCAACACACCCACCAGCATGGACCATACAATGAACCACCTCACAAGTACTTCTATGAGGAGCCCACACAGCTAAACTCCTCCAAGACGTACTCCTGGCCCACGCTGGTGTTGCCCCGCTCCACCCAGCACATAGCAATATACACCTTTGTATTCTATGTGCTTACATACTTTACTGGTAATTTCAGAAGATTTAATGTACACACCAAGGTCTTTAGATAGATGATGACGGTCTATCCCATTGTGACGGCACTCACAGGGTTCCAAGTTGCTAACTTGGTACCCTACCTTGCTAAAATACTCCCTCATTTTCTGGGGCTTTACAGTATGATAGCACAACCACTGGGGCTTACAACAACGGCCTCAGGCTCAACAATGTTTGGATATCTTACCTTGATATGCCTTACATTCCTGATTTCCCTCCTACTTGTATGCTATACTTGTCTTTGCTGCTTTCTGGCTCTCTAATCTAGAGGAGAGGCCACACAACCCACCAGTACCCACCAGGTTCAGAATGTTATCCTCAGTCAACTTTCTAAATCCACCATCCATTCCTCCAAGAAACAAGCAATATTTACCTTACTCTCCTTCTCACACACCTTGTTTGAAGCAGAGCTAGCCTGCTTTACCACTGACGTCCAAAAGGTTCTTCATGTGGCAAATCAACTCACTAATCAACAGAAAGACTGGTTTGCTGCCATTGTACTAAAAGAGCCAGGGTTACGCCATGACTTTAAATCCTTCAACCAGAAGCTATTAGACTCAGTCAGCTCCCCTGAGGATCTAAACAATACCCGTCAGAAACTGTACTCTCTGAGACAAGGAACGTCTACCACTGCCCACTACACTAAACAGTTCTCAAAGCTCAAGGGGGCTCTTGACCTGGATAGTGATGAAGCCTGCTACTTGTATTATGCAGGACTCTCACCACAAGTCCAGGAGTTCCTTCTCCACCATAAGCTTCCAGAGACTTACAACAAGGTCATCCAAGACGTTTAAACTTGGGGAGCGCGGTATGAAAATACCCTCCCCGCCAAGGCCACCCACCTCAACTCCGTCCAAGTTGAGGTTGCTGGACCTCCCGCCAACGCTAAGTCCCCCGTCTTGAGGTGATCCCCAGACCTGGGGGGGCTTTATGCTATCCAATGAGGAGAAGGCCCGCTGCGTGGCACAATGTCTCTGTCTGTACTGTGGACTTGCAGGTCACACAGTGATGAATTGTTCCACCGCCTGTCCCAACCCTTTTAAACCTCCCTCAAACCCCCAGCCCCTTATGGAGGCTTAGGGAAGGAGGTAATAAGGCAACTACTTCTCTCTACTCCACAGTCCCCATCACCCTGGCTTTTAATACACAGAAGATACACACCACCACCCTACTTGACACAGGAGCCATGGGGAATTTCATCGGCCACCTCCTGGTAAAAAGTCTCAGCAAGCAGGCCATACCAGGGGGAACTGCCAAGCTGGCCAATGGGAGCACTCCCCTAGTGTACCAGGTCATGGAATCAACCACTGTGGAAATCAGGAGGAAAGTTTTTAACTAAACTTCTTCTACCTAGAGAACCTTGCCTTCCCCGTCATACTAGGAATGCCTTGGTGGTAGAAAGCCAGATGCAACATCAATTGGGACACACATCAGGTCAACATCTCTAGTCAGGGCCAGACTGGCACGGCACCACTAGGAAGCAACTCCACGCCCACCAGCACAGTTATGCCCATATTGGAGATTCCCCCTAGATGAGATGTTAGAAAAGTACACCACCTGTGCGGTTCCTGTCACCAGTCCCCATAGTGTGTCCTGGGTTGTAGCCAGGGACCGGCTTGGAGGAGTTGTCATTTTCCAACAGGGGTGAAGGGTTGGTGAGAAGCTTATACTTGGCTTGCATAAGGGCAAACTCCTCCAGTACCTTCCCAATCATCAAACAAGCGTCTTCACCATACACTTGGACTTCAGCAGGCGCCAGCCCTTTTGTAGGCCAATACCAATCCTGTAATAGTCTTGCAAACTCTTCCCTGATGAACTCTCTTCCTCTATTTGTCATTTCCAAATGCCTTGTCACCTTCTCCCACTCCTCCTGGGCAGATTTACTAGAGGCAAACTTCCTGCACCCTAGGCAATAGGATTCCTCATCCCCTGGGCTAAGATAGAAAATATGGGGCAATTGACTCATGAGACTTATATTCTCTTTTTTACACAGGAAATTTGGATAGGGGTTGTAATAGGCGCTTTATTCACTATCAGAAGGAAGATCCCCTTAGAAACCTTCTGAGATATTGCCTTGGGGTAGGGAAGAAGAAAGGGTTTGTACCAAAACTTGGAGTCCTTTAACAATATCTTGGACTCCTTGTACTTGGTCTTCAACTCCTGCTCCTTGGTCTTGGGCTCCTGCGCTTTGGTCTTGGGCTCCTGCACTTTAGTTGTGGGCTCCAGCGTCTTAATCTTAAGATCCTTTGGTCTGACCCAGCTCTGGCTTCCTATCCTTGGTCTTCTGCTCATTCTGTAGCTTTGGTGGACTTTTTAATCTACTTGATCCAGTCCCTGAAGAGTCTCAGATAGCTCTCCCTTTTATAGCCCCTTGTTTCAGACCAAAAACCTCTCTTAGAACTCTGGTTCTTCTAAGTTTAAACTATCCTGTTTTTCTTCTTCTATAATATATTAAACCTTTAAACTTACTTCAGCCAATGAAAACACTGATGTTTCTGCTTCTGCTCCTCATTTTTTAGGCTTTAACTCTTAAGTTAAAGCCCTTAAAAAACTGATTAAGTAGACTCCAGTTTGCAGCCAATCATACGCCTTGCTTCAATGGTTTTTCCAAAACGGTTTACCTGGATGACCTGTCCCTGACCCTAGTTCAAACCTGAAGCTGTCTTGCTCTGGGTAAACAACTGCTCCGCGTTTCAAACAAATTTGCCGTAATTCCCATCACATTTCCCCGGCAAATCTCGAGTGCTTCCACATATGTTTTACTCAGGCAATTTTTGACTCATTGATTTTTCATTGTTTCTCTGTGGTTCTTTCAACGTTTTGCACCTTTAAACCTTCCTGTTGCTTGTTCTTTTGCCTTTCCTAGTTGTTCTCAGCAAAATTTGCTCTTTTGCCCTCACAGTTTCTCTGTTCTTCTTCCAGCTTCTTTCTGGTCCATTTCCTCTTCAATCCCTTTTCTAAAAATAACATATAGTTCTAACAAACTATAGGTCTTTTTCCTTCTCTTTCTTTTTACTTATATAATTTTTAATCCTTTTTTAATCATAATCAGACAGTATTTAATTATTCTTTAACTGCTTCTTTATATCTGAATTTCTTCTCAAAAGTCACTAAACCAGCTCTTCCATTTTCTGCATCCAGTCCAGATAGGTCATCCTCTCAGCTCTTCAGTTCTTCAGCCCCAACTTCTGGTCCTTTGGCCATCCTGCATTATGATCTGCTAGTCCTTCATCATGCCTTCTTGTCCTCCTGCTTATCCTTAACCAGTTCCTCACCAAATCCTCACTAGGAACCTCCTTTTTTCCTTTAACACACTGAACCATATTGGTCCATTACATTCAATATGAATTAACATTTCATCAACTAGTCTTCACTGTGACCAAACAGTCCCTCTTGCTAATTTTCTCTGCTGATTCTGTGAACCACCTCAGTTCTTTATCTCAGCCCCCATTACCAGAACTCGTAGACCCAGGCATGAGTCTACATTGAACTGGCGTTTGACTGGGCCCTTACAAGTGGCAGTCCACTTAGGCCATTAAACCATAAATCTATGTTTATGTGTTGTCTTTACTCACCCAGGTGATGAATTCTGGGCTTTTTTAGTCTCAGAGTAATCAGCTCTACTTCCCAGAGGCCTGATCACACCAAGTTCTGCAGCTTGCTTCCCCAAGCAAGCCACCTTAGTGACACCTCTGAGCATGCCTATACCCTCCAATGCTCACTTTGGGTTTCCCCAAAGCTCTCATAGGGGCATAAACAAGGACACCCTACCAGTCTGTTAGGTAAGGTGCTTGCTCACAGACCTCCTGTAAGCGTATTAGGGTACGTAGAGCCCTCAGAGCTCTTCCCCTCCCTGGCAGCCCATGTTACCCGTCAGGGGTCCCAAACCTTCTCCCCCCCAGACAGACAAAGTTCCCTGCTTGCTATCTCAGTCTTCACCCTTCCGCAGCCACAGTTCCCTGCTAGGTGAAGAACTATAGTCCAAAGCAGCCAATATCTTCTGCTGGGTGGAGGCAATATCTGCCTCTGGTAGTCCTTTGTTACCTACCAGCCAGGCCTTACTTACCCTAGTAGTCCTATGTTACCTACTAGGCTCACCTCACTTCTCCTAGTAGACCATGTTACCTACTAGGCTCCCCTTACTTACCCCTAGCAGCCCTATGTTACCTACTAGTTTAAAACGTTGCCAGCTAATCATACATTGTCACTCTTCAGCATATCATCTTTATTTGAATCCAAATCAACCCTCGCCTGCAAAACAGCATACATGTGGATTGCCACACCAACATCTTTAGCAAAGTCCTA
>QTSX02002498.1:0-42107 GCA_014839935.2 Entomophthora muscae | reverse complement strand
GTCCTCCAAGGTGTCCTCTCCTGCTCCCACCCATACCCCTTGGTTGCTCACCGGCCTGATACTGATGGGTTTGAACGTCTACTTCCCTCAGTTGTCCCCAGTGTCCTCCCTGTGGTCCCCCCTCCAAGCGGCCATCCAAGTTTTGCACTGGATGGCATCCTGGTGGTTTGTTACACCAGGATGGGGGCCAAACTTAATTTGGTTTAGCCCTATCACAGTTAGACTTGGATCTGTCTGGGTTCATTCTAACCTCATCTAGAAGCTTTCTCTTCTCATGTGATTTCATTGAATGGATATTTAGAAAAAACTAATGGATTTTAAATTTTAGGGTTAAAAACTTACTTAGGTGAAACGATGTGCTTCTGGGTTGAAAAATTTTTCATTGTTGCTATTAGGTACATTTGTAAAGCGGATGAGAATTCATGCCAGATTTTGAGGGAACTGTCTGGTTTAAAACATGGAAAACACTTTATGTGAAAATTAGTCAGAGTTTCAGAAGTGCAGGAAGCCAGAGTGATAATCAAGGTGGTCAATCACTCAATAATCAGAGCAATGGCCCTAAGTTGGCACTACTGTGGAAAGTTCAGCCAGCCAGGAGTTAGAGAAGGACAGTGCAGGAGGCAAGGCACAAACCTGTCATTTGAATCAATTCCTTCTCAGCTCTTGCACGTCTTTATTAATCCCAGAATGATCCTTTTTCAAATGATCACTTCATTGAATAAAGCCTATCAGCTCCCTAGCACAATGAATACAGGGGGCTCCTGGAAAGACGGGGTAACAGCCATCTTTATTGATAACCCCAATTGAACTAACAGAAGATGCCATCACCTCACACAAGGTAGGAACCTCTTGTGCAATTAACAACAACTTGAGTAGTCAGAGCAAGCAAGTAAGGATCTGGCCCTGAGGGAGTTTGTAAGGGCAATTCTGAAGCCAAGTGGACACTCTTAACTCTCAAATGGCATCTACAGTCTCTGCTCTCTATGTGGGAAATCATCTGATGGAGGAGAAAGTAGGGCATCTGTTTGGGTGTGGAAAGTTCATTTACTTAAGTCTGGTGTTTGGCAATGGTAGCAGCAACAGCAGCCTTTTCTTGATCAGTTCCATGTAAAGTTTTCAGAGACACTTTATCAGCAGGGAAGCTACTGCTTTATTAGGTTAAAGGAGTAACCACTGAACTCAGGCTGTTGCTCAAGTTGTTCAAATTTGAAGAGATAGACGTTCAGAGTGGAATCTTCTTGGGTGCGCCAGGGCTGTTCCAACTGGTGAAACTCATGAAGACACTCATGACGTACTCAGAGATGAACTGGCAACATTTTCTTAATGTAGTTAATCAAGAGGCCTGGGGGTGACAGAGATGTATTAATTATCGATACCAAAGAAAACAGGAGTGAATCCACTGCTGGTAGGCCGTAAACTGGTCCCAGTGATGAGTGACGGCTGCTTGGAAAGATGAAATCTCTTGAACGTGGAAACCCTAACACCATTTGATGAAGGGTTAAGGCAGGTTGTACAAAGGATGACAATGGGTTTTCAGCAGAGCCAGCCGCTGAGAGAAATGATGTGGAAATTGTGGAGCCCCAATCAATATGTAGTATTCTTTGACTGAACTGAAGCTGAAGGCAAGGGATGGCTTCATCACTGGCCAACCCAAGGGCTACCGCCATGGTATGTTCCAAGTTAGGGATACCAGAGGGTAGTCCACTAGGCAGGGACCACGCAAGGTTCAGCACATTAGGGACAACAGGCAGGTTGGCAATGTCTTCCTCAATAGGAGGACTGGTAATTTCAGGCAAAGTTGACTCTTATATGGGAGGAGGTAAAAGTCCTGAAAATGTGGTTGCAAAAGGGATAACCAAGGGGCTTACAGTCCCTGTGGTGAGCACCATTTTTGTTGTAATCTGAGGCACAGCAGAGTCACAATAAGAAATCCTAACCTTAGGATTGGATTTGTACTAAGTCTTGGTTAGAATGGCAGGGAAGGCTATGTAATTACCTTGTGGCCCTGATTGAATAATATCTACTAGACATGGCTAGAGAGACACAAAGTACGTGGAGATACAAAGACAAGAATGTAAATAGAACTTAAATTTTATTGGTAAAAGTGAAAGGGATTATATACTGTGAGCTTTAGCACAAAGCAGTACATGGACAGTAGGATTACTTGCCACAAGTATGAGTGTGCAAGTGAGCTACAAGTATCAGGAAACTGAACAATTGAATTTCCCAATTCAGATCCAGAGTCATTTTGAAGGGCAAAAGCAAAAGAGAAAGATTTGTCCTTGAAATAACTCATTGAAGGCAAAAATCAAAACTTGGTGAATGGCGGCATTCACAACATCAGACAATGAAACTGACTTCAATGCTAAGCTGGTGACTTCTGTTGTGAAGGCTTTGGGGTCTCAGTAATCCTTCTCAGCTCCCTATAACCCTTTTACTAACAGGACTGTAGAGCGTGCTAATTTGACTTTGGCTTTAATCATGAGAAAACTCACTTATTCTGATGCTGCAAACTGCAATCTATACTTATCTGCTGCCTTTTTTGCTTATTGTCTTAGCAAGCATTGGGTTACTGGTATTCCCCCTTTTCTATGCTGTATATAGTGAGGCCATCCCTCTGTTGCTCCTTGGGGCACTCTATTCTCCTCTGATAAGGCTATGGATCTGGATGCCCATATCAAAGATCTAGTCAACCGCATCATTGACATACAGTCCACTGTGTATACCTCTGCGTATAAGACCAAGATGTTTTAGCTCTCTCCTGACAACATTGGATGTTCTTTGCCTGAGTTTAATATCAGAGATCATGTTCTCTACTATCAGCATAGAATAGGAAGACACACTCACAAGCTAGATACATTGTTGGTTGGGCCTTTAGAAGCAACCTTCAAACAAGAGTCAGAATACACTGTGAAACTCTGCTCTAGTGGTTGTTTGTTTTCTCTGAGTGCAATTCAATTTTCTCCCTTAAGTAATACCTCTCAAGACCAAACTAAAAGGGGGCAATGTTGTGAATGCTGCTATTCACACTGTTTTGATTTTGCTTTCAATGGGTTATTTTGAGGACAAATTGCTTGATTTTGCTTTTGCCCCTTGAAATGAGTCTGTTTTCAAACTGGGAAATTCAATTGTTTGGTTTCCTGATTCTGCGCAGTTCACTTGTCAAGCTCATGCTTGTGGCAAGTGATCCTACTGCCCTGGTTTTATTTTGTGGTATCACTAACCACTATATATTCCTAATATTTATACCCAATAAAATTTAAGTTCTATTTACATTTCTATCTTTGTGTTTCCAAGTACTTTGGCGCCTCTCTCTATCCACAACTAGTAGAGATTTATCATTCAGGGCCACAAGGTAATCCAATAGCCTTCCCTGCCAACTTACCAGATCTTAGTACAAATCCAATCTAAGGTTAGGATTCCCTGTTGTGTGTCTGTGCTGCGCCTCAGAACACAACAATACCAGAGATGGGCTGGGCCCATGCAGCTGCTTGCTTCTGCTTCCCGGTGGAGCACACGCTCTCTTACCTGCTAGAGAACTTTGGGCACACATTGGGAAAATTGGCTGTTGCAAATGCAACAGCTGTTAAGAAAACTAAGATCCTCCTGGCAGACTTTGGGTTGGCCTGGAGTGCTGACAAAACAGGGCTCCCTCTGGCAATGGAGCTCACATTTGCTAAGACCAAGCACAAAAAGAAAATTAGTGCTGTGTACAATAAACTTTGCAAGTTTACAGAAGCCTTTGTTGGACAAAGGCTTCATCTTGTTGTTTACCTTGGATATTTTTCTACTTTGGGATGGGCACATCTGTAGAGGACCTGGACAGGGTCCTTCTTGGGATCAACAAGGCCAGGAACTCCCTGGATGGGAAGAAGATCCCCCTGGGCTATAACTTGGTGGACCATGTAATCCAGGACGCCCTGGTCCTGGCTGGTATATCAGATTTTCAGCCT
Organism: Entomophthora muscae; assembly: GCA_014839935.2. NCBI lineage: Eukaryota > Fungi > Entomophthoromycota > Entomophthoromycetes > Entomophthorales > Entomophthoraceae > Entomophthora > Entomophthora muscae. The sequence goes on along the minus strand of QTSX02002498.1, from coordinate 38,154 downwards.
CTCCTGAAAAGCTGCTAATAAACTCCCACTTGACCATCCTTCCTTTTACTAGCAGGCACAAATATTTTAACAGAGGAGTATCCACTGTCCATGGTGTGGCAGTGGAGGTTGTGTGCCAGCTCCATTGCCATGTGGGTACATACCACAGAAACCATTATTGTTGCAACTAATAAAATCTCTTTCCCTCAAATATAATTATCTAATTTTAATTTTTTATTTTTTATAAAAATTATTTTTTAACCTTTATTTCAGCAAACAATTTTTACAAAAAAATCTAGAGAAGGTCTTCATAAAAGCCTAAAAATATATGTTAATAAAATTCACATCTAACTTTAGTGCTTTTATTTTTTAGCTTTCTTTTTATATGTATTCAATGAAATGAAATTTCTATATAATTATCACACTATAGTTTAAATATTAGAGATAAACACCACAGAATACAAAAAATAAATAAATTGCAATACAAAAATTAAGTATCTGCATCAGTGGTGCCATTCTATATGATTGCAGGCTTGGAATCTTCAAATATAAAGGATAATCCATAAATCCAAGAGATTAAACTAACAAATATAAAAAATATTCAGAATTTCTAAGCCTATAGCTTATTGACTGTTTGTTAAGACACACAGGGAGAAATTAATCAGTGTGGCTAAAAAATTTAGTCACTTTCTTGGCTGGAAGTGTGTGGATCCCGGCCTGCAGCAAATCAAAGAGGTCCTTGGTCCCAATTAGGGTCCCCTGTGACAACTTGCTTGATCCACCCAAATACCTCCTCAATAGGGTTTAGGAATAGAGAATAGACAGGGGGTAATAGGAGACTCAAAGTTGATGTGAAAAATTGTTAGGGGCCAAATATGATGCTGGTGTCAATTGTTGGAAATTCCTTAATAATATCCACCACCTTATGGAGACCAACATTATCAAGCACAATAACTATAGTGAAGCCTGAGCTTGTGTGCCTCAGGTGCTTCTGGACCAATTGGAGGAACAAAAATAAGGTCCTACTGTTATGGGATCCCAAGATTATTTGGTACATTCATTCCCCTTTAGACCAAGGAGAGCCACCATTAAATAGGCTGTGGCACAGACTGTAGCACTTCAAGCTACTCCATCATTTGAACCTGTGGGGACATAGTCATAGGCATTGCACATAGACAGGGTGAATGCAGATTTGTTTATATAGTAGAATTTGACTGCCTCCTTGGCTTTGAGGGCAGTGTAGGCCTCTGCATATTTTTTCCAGACATCAATGTTAGAAGGGCTGTTTTGATTATATGGAGATACCCCAAGTTTTTTAAAAACCCACAGACCCTTGATCACATGGCAGTAAAAAAATAGATTCCTTGACCCTAAAGTTGACTTGACCATTGAATGTATATTTTCTAGTTAAAGATGACAGTCTTGGTTAATCTACTGATAGATTGTCCATTTGTGCTCCTTGGTGAACATGGTAGAAACACACAAGGATTTTCCTGCGGCAAGAATTTGGCCAGTATCAATAAATTTATTGAATCCTTTACTGGCATACTTGGGATCCACCCTACCAAGGGCTTGGTCTTCTTGTAGTCACCAGATTCCTGCATCAGCTTGAGAAGAATGATGCAGTTGATGCTGTAAATGGCCTTCCAGGTGTTTCAGGCATCCACCCCTGAGGTGAAGAGAACCCAAGTAATGTAAAAGAGCAGTATGTTTAAACCCCACCAAAGATAATCCTACAGGAATTCCAAACATCAGAGTATTTATCATATAACCCCACAATTTATATGAGCCCAAGAAAAGGAACAAAATGGGTCAAACCATAGTATATTGCTACATAAGTCAAGACATACCAAGGTGCACCGGGGAGGATCACAGGGGAAGGTAAAGCAGGAGGCTTAGTTTTATCACAAGTAGGCAGAATTTGATGTTTGGTGTATAGGTAATCCCAAGCCAAAGTCTGGAAGGTTTCTTGACCTAGATATTTGAATCAAATTGACAACTTTCAACAAAAGGGTACCAGATGGAGAAGCAGAATATAAGCAGAAGGAGTCTCTGCTTTCAATCCATCTGAATTTTAAATTTAGATACTATTAATTTTAACAGGTAAAGATATAGGAGTCCAAATTTATTTAATTCAGGAAATTGAAGTTTTTAGAGCACTGGATAAATTTCCAGTGCCCCTTGCTAAATACTGGAAAGTTGGGCTTTGGGATGTGAAATAATGTGTGGTAGAACTTGGGGTGACTGGTTTACCATTAATTTACTTCCTTCATGGTCATTTTGGTTTGACTGCTCCCAGAAAGCTAGCAGGATGCAGCTAGAAACAGCCAATCCTTCTAGTCAATTTAAGAGCAGCAGGTTGAGAACTATGGTCTTGTGGTTATTCCAAGCTGATGATGTGATAGGCTGTGCTTTTCTGTATGGTGGTTGGATGATATTGCAGTTACCTGATAGTTGTGGGTCTATATCTTTAATGTGGATTTGGCATTGGCTGTTTCTTTTTCCAAACTGGTTCTGATTGGTCAGGTGGTTTATTATGTGGGTAGTTTTTGAATCTTTTAGTTGTATAGCTTCCAAATGATTTACAGAATATACTTTTGCATTCAAACTTGACAAAAGCTTTTGTTCTTAATTTTATTGAATTTTTTATTAATTTTAGATGTTTTTGAAAGTTCCAAAGGTTTTGGGTTCAATCCCCCAAGTGAAGCACATTCTAATACCAAACTGGATTTATGACCTTGTGGTAACAAAGATTTGTTAAAATTAATATGGTGTCCAAGATGATTTTCAATTAAACCAAGTGTCAAATCTAAAATTTGGTAGCCAAGGTAGAGAAACTGTCTTGGTCTCATAAAGATGGTCCAATAATCAAGAATTCTTTGTTTTCCCATCATTCTCAATTATTAGATTTAGGATGGAAGGATTTCCAATCCTTACAGGATGGTCTTAGTTGGTTCCTATGATTTAGGATCCTGATTGGTATGTGGTATGCAAAAACATGGGATCTTGGTAAAGAAGACCAGATCTTCTTGAGCACTGGTTGCCCCTTTGTAGCCCCTATAGAACTTGGGCTTGCCATTTTCTTCCTGGTTGCTATTGTTACAACCAAGTTACCAGACTTGCCTGCCAACATATCTTACAATACACAGAGGGCGCTTGTGAGTTTGCCCCCTTGATGTGTATAACAACATGAATCAATCTGATGGCAGCGTTGAACTACAGGCACTTTCTCCTAATTAGGAGTGATACCAATTTGACCTTCTGATCTTTGCACAAGTTATTCCTTAGCTTCAAACCTTACATGGAACATGCCACCCCCTTGTGGCCTGGTGGCCTTCCCACAAATAGTATATTAATCACGGTATTCTATAATAAACAAAATCTTATTCTATTCATTCTTGTATTTTTTTACTGTTGTCTCCCCCAAAAATTCAAACACTGAACTCACTTGGTTCAGTTGCAACAGTGGTAGCAGCAGTAGGTTCACAGCAATCTAAAGGGAAAATCCCCCACAAGAAAGGACAGAGTACAGGCTGTATGGCTCTCCCCATCAAGAGACTTACTGCCATCCCTGAGGGGGACATCCCTGGCAGGTATGTCATCTATAAAGATCACTGTCAATTGCTGAGTGTGTATAGTGCTCTGCATCAGGCAGCACAATGCAAGTGTCACCCCACCCCAGTCTAGCCTTTCTTGACGCATGCTCAACCTCCAACTTGAATCTTTTGTGGAAGGTGTCAAAGGAGCTGACATTGTCAGTTGGCTCCACTCTACCAAAGCCTGTCTCCGATCTGTCAGTACCTTAGCCCATGTGGGTTGTCACTACTTCAGGCTGCCTTACGGGGCCTGCTGAAGTCTGGTTCTTCAACTGGGCCAGCCAAGAAATCGAAGTTACCTGGGTGTTGTTCAGGGATGTTGCAAAGTCCTGCTACAGCAGAACATTTTCACCCATTGTGGTGGGAACTCCCCTCCTGGCCATTAAAAAGATTGGGACTGTCCTATATTTTGCTGCTGCCCCAGAAGCTGTGAATGATAGGAACCCCCATGCTCCTAGCTTGATAGTTATGGGCTAACCCCTCATATCTGCAAGTGGGTCCCCATGGGTTGTTGCATCTCCATCAATAACTGTTACAAGGCCATTGTGAAGGCCAATAACCAGGCTTTAATGGGCTTCTGCTGTACCAGTGACACTCCATCCCAACCACTACAACACCTGGCAAAGGCCACAGTCAAGTAGGCTGCCACCAACCCCGTCAGCAGGATGATGGGACTAGACGCCCCTGCAGGAGGAGCTCCAGCTTGCACAGATTGAAGTTGGAAAAAGCCTGGGGTTATAGCAACAAGAGGCTTTACAACCCCATCTGACCCATCCTCTCAATCCTTGTTTATGAAGAACCCCTGTAACTACAACATCCATGAAGTTGAAATCTTGGACGTATTCCAGGTTCACAGCAACAAACCTGTACTCCAAGCAAGCCATTATTCAAATAAAGTAACTCGCTTGGCCTATCCCTTCTGTTTAGTTGGTAACACCCATAAAATATTGGTAGATACTGGGGCCAATCACACTATGTTGATCAGGTGTTTGCCAACTCTCAACAACTAGACTAAGTACCAAACAGGTGAAAGGCAGTACAAGTGGCTGACTCCCGTAGAGTAGTAATTACCCATGAGACAGTACCCTTCTCTGTGAAGATGGGGAACGTCCAGGTTAAGCTCTCTGGGCCAATCATGGCAGGGCTCAGCTACAACTATTTGCTGACCTTGTTGGCTTTGGCACAACTGTCCCTACAGTAACTGGGATACATCTGTAATTACCCTCAGTAGAAACCAGGTGGGTTTCCAGATATATCCTGTCAAAATGAATAAGTTGGCTTCACAGTACTGTGTTTTTCAGAATAACAGAAACTAGCTCATATAGTTTCAGGGGGGAAACTAGACTTCAATCAATGCCCTTCAGTCCAAGTTATCTGCGCAGGACCACCTGCAGCCTTTTTCCCTGACTCCTCCACCTCCACCAGCACTAGCCACTCTCTCTTGAGGATATAAGGATGTTTTTTAGTGAAACACTGGACCAACTACCTCCTCCCCAAGAGATACAACATGCTATACAACTTCAAGGGTTGTTACCTAAAGCACGATAATTATACCATCTTACACCAAAGGAAGATGAGACCCTCTACCAGCACCTTGTGGACGCGCTTAATGAAACCTTAATTTGCCCCTTGCTCTCTCCCTATGGGGTGGCTGTCTTCTTTGTAGCCAAGAAGGACGGGTCCCTTTGCCTGATCACAGACTACTACGCCCTAAATGAGGTGACAGTTAATAATAAGTACCCCCTGCTGCTGATTAACAACCTGTTTGATAAACTTGCAGGTGTGAAGGTCTTTAGCAAGATTGATCTCATTGCAGGGTACAACCAGGTCCGCATTGCACCAGGGCATGAGGCAAAAACTGCCTTCCGCACGCGCTACAGGTTGTTTGAGTGTTGTGTCATGAACTTTGGAATGACCAACGCTCCTTCCACCTTTGCCATGTTGATGAACAAAGCATTTGAGGACCTGATTGGGAAATGTGTGGTTGTGTACCTTGACAACATTATTGTCTTCATTCAAGATCAAACCATGCACCTCCAACACCTCTGTGCTGTCCTTGACGCTCTTTGGAAAAACCATTTGAAGGCTAAGCCCTCCAAATGCAAATTCCTCAAGTTGGAGCTCTTTACCTTGGGCACACCATCTCTGACCAGGGGATAAAGCCCAACCCGCCAAAATCAAGGCAATCACAAGCATGCCACCTCCTGCCAATGTGGGCCAGGTATGTACATTCTTAGGCATGGTTGCCTAAGTGCAAAAGTTTATTCCCAATTGCAGGGAATTAATTGTATACCTCACTGAGCTCCTGAACACTAAAAAGCCCACTGACTCATGCTAGAGATTAATCCTTTGAGACATTGAAGCAAAGACTTACAACTGTCTCTGTATTGCAATTCACTAATCAGAATTGCCAGTACAAACTCAATACTGATGCCTCAAACAGGGCCATAGAGGGTGTGCTAAGGATGGAAACTGATGAGGACACCTTCCTCCCCATGGCATATGAGTCAAGAAAGCTCACTGACTTGGAATAACATTACCCAATACATGAAAAGAGTTAGCAGCACTGTGCATGTTGTGTTCTGAGGCGCGGCACAGATACACAACAAGGAATCCTAACCTTAGGATTGGATTTGCACTAAGTCTTGGTTAGAATAGCAGGGAAGACTATATGATTACCTTTGTGGCCCTGATTGAATAATATCTGCTAGACATGGCTAGAGAGGCGCCAAAGTACTTGAAGTCACAAAGACAGAAATGTAAATAGAACTTTATTTTATTGGTGAATAAGAAATAGAATATATAGTAGTTTACAATACCACAAAATACTACCGGGACGGTAGGATCACTTACCACAAGCATGAGTTAGGCAAGGAACTGCGCAGAATCAGGAAACTGAACAATTGAATTTCTCGAATTTGGAGTCAGACTCATTTTGAGGGGCAAAAACAAAAGAGAGAGATTTGTCCTCAAAATAACCCAACAAAGGCAAAATCAAAACATGGTGAATGGCAGCAATCACAATAGTGCACTGTGTCAAGAAGTATCACTGTTACCTGGAAGGGGCCACCTTTTCACCCCATGTCCTAACAATCACAAGTTGCTACAGTTCTTTAACATGGAGTTCCACTTGACATGCTGCCAAGCAGGTTGGGTTAAGCGTCTATCCCCCTACCAGCTGTGCATCAAGTAAAAACCCAGGATATTAAACACAAGCAAATTGAGGGAGGGACAAGGCACCTTGAGGCCAGATATGCCGTAGGAGACCCTGTCTATGCCCTCAACCCCAATTCAGCCAAATTAGAACCAAACCACTTGGGACCCTTCAAGATAGCCACAGTCTATGACAACCACACCTACCAACTTTAAGATGCCCAAGGAAACACCAAGAAGCTTCACCACAATTTCTTGCACCCCTGCTGTGCCATCCCCACACAAAGGTTGTTTGTGTAGACCTTTCCAGATCTCCTGCAAACTCTGATCCTGGTGTCTGACAACAAGCAGGGGGCAAGGGGGTGTTGCAACCAAGTTTCCTTACTCACCTGCCAACAAGATCTTACAATACACAGGGTGCACTTGATGAGTTGCCCCTTGATGTGTCTAACAACATTAATCAATCTGATGGCAACGTCAAACTGCAGGCACTTTCTCCTAATTAGGAGCACTATCAATTTTACCTGCTGATCCCCGCACAAGTTATTCTCAGCTTCAAACCTTACATGGAACATGCCACCCCCTTGTGGCCTGGTGGCTTTCCCATATAGCATATATATCAGTATTTGATAATAAACAACATCTTACATAATCATTTTTGATCTTCTTATTGGACTGTTATCTTCCCCAATTTGAATATTGAACTCTCATTGGTTCAGTTGCAACACTATCACTGATGCAGGGATTATAGCTAGTGTCAAGCACAGGTTTAACCTTCTCTATCATGGCTGACGGGACCAACTCCTGGCATTAGACAGGGTCTAAAACAAACAAACTAAGCTCTACCTCTTTGTTGTTAACTTTCTTGGTGGTGGTGACCTTAGTGGGCTTCCAGGTCAGCTTGGGGACCCAAGGGTTGATGCTCTACACCTTTCAGCTTTTGCTCCTTGAACCAGCTATGTCAATGCAGCATCACTATTGAACTCTCTTCTCCTGTCTCCTTTCTGAGTAGGCACTTGAGTTGCACTGACTCTATTCTTTGACCTGCAGGGGCAACCACAACTGCGGCACACAACAGGTGCATTGTACTCTGCTGTTGTGTTTGCTACATTTTGAAATTTAATAAAATACTAAATAAAACTCAATTAGTTACACACTAGTTTTTTTAATTTTTTGCTTTTATCAGAATATGGTTATTTAATTAGAGTTTTCCCAACCTAACATCCCAATTATAGAATTGTTATTTCTTAATTAGTTGTTTTTGGGTTTACAACACCCATTTTAGAGATACTTGAAATAATTTCCACCTTTTTTTCCCAGATTTTAGACCAAACTTAAGCACCTAACACAATATTTTTAAAATTTATGTTTCAGATATTGTGTCTTATTTTTGATACCTTGGTATCATTCTTGATTACAATACATTGCACACAGCAATCAAGTGGTTTTGTTTACATGTTGAGTTGATATTGTATTTTAGTTTTTTATTTTGAATACTTTTGTTTGGCGCGTAAGTACTTTATTGTGTGTTGAGCCATTTTGTCCATTAAAACCAAAAATCCCTGTTAAAAGAGTGTATATTTTAACGTATAGTTGAAATTGCTTAAATCTGAAATCATTTTGTTTAAATCCGAAGTATTTTTTAGTTGTTGCCATAGCTTTTAAAACGTTTTCATTTCAATTTTCTTTTGAACTAGTTGATTTCATTCCCCAGATTGAGGTTCATCTCAATTAAAGATGACTCTTTTTTTGCTTGTTGCCACAACTTTAAAAAATACTGTATCTTCCCTTGGACAGTGTTAATATTTCCATCTTTGAAGATTGTTCTTTATTATTGCTGTAGTTATTTTTAATATTGTTGATAAGGATTATCTGATTTAGACAGTTCCTACTACCAATTGAGTCAGAGTACCAAAGCTGGTAAATAGGGCAAACATCTTGAGAATAATTACACATAAAGAGATACTTCAATCCTAGAGGACACAATACCAGTGATTTACGGTCACCAAGAAGTTCTCAGAGTAGAGACAGCTGTTTCTAGTACTTGAAATAGTCAACTATAAAAAGAGATGTGTAGCTTTAAAATATAAATAAAGTATTTATTTCCTATTGAGGGTGGTGTAAGAAATATTTTCTTCCTTTAAAAAATATATAACTAATAGTTTAATCAAAAAGAATAGAAGTATCAGGGAGCCAACTTGGGAAGCTGGCCTGTTGTTTCTGGGAACACACATGCGGCATGTCTTGTGGGAAGGACCACCAAAAAGTGGGGTAACTGAATAAGGTAGTATATTGACTTTCTCACCCAGGACCACAGGCTGGCAGCTAGGACTATAGTATTAATTACCCCAGTAAGGGTGATATACAAAATCCTAAATAGTTTATTGGTATGATCCAGGGGAGGTCAGTTGCAGATGCAGGCATCTGTTTGGGGGTAGGTTCCATGTCCAACTTGTATGTGACCAGTAAGTTATATTTGTCTCTTAACAACTTGGGTTCAGATATATTCCAAGGAATTTTCATATTTTATCTGGCTGCTGATATTATGTGGATCAGGGGGTGTAGCTCCAGGATCTTCTCAAGAGTGTACTCAATGTATTTGGATCTTAGAGGGTACTCCATGAAGTAGACAGGATAAAAGGGAACACCTGGAAGACTGGAATCTGCAGGCAGAGGGGCAGGAGGGCTGGATGATCTTGCACTGATTTGATATATGGCAAAGACAAATAAGGTATTGATTGGGAAACTCAATATATCATAACCTTTATTTCAAAATTGTAATAAATTTTGATGTGGGAACTAGGGCTCATATATTACTTTACTGCCAGACTTTAGTTCTAATGATTGAGATTCAAATGTTTGGGAAATAAATTTGTGTGGCAGGATGCCCAGGCTTGTGGGCAGCAAAATGGCACCAGTGCAGGGCAGACTTTCATTGGATAATTCCTTAAAAAATTTAGTGGACCCATCTATTCAAAGAGGTATTATTGGGGGTGGCTTTTTGGTAAAAGTCTCTTCAAGGGCAGGGTTCTGATAAACTAAAAGGCAAAAACCAGGCTCAATAGCAAAGTGGTGGGGGCCTTTTGCCTCCATTATCTAGTGATTGTTGTGCTTGATATGTACCATTTCTAGCACTTTTTACTCAGTTCTTTGCTTTTAAAGTCATCTGTATGTCAAAACTTGGGAGAGTGAATTCCAAAAAAAACATGGTTAAGCAGTTCTCCGATCCCAGGAATTGATGTCCTGCAGCTCAACTTGGCCAGGGTTTGAATCTTGTTCCAAGAATTGAGTTCTGAGAACAGAAAAATGACATTCCTAACATGATTCCTTCTACTCCACAGGTCCTCCTTCAGGTTATTCTTTTCTAAGTACTGTTGGATGGCTTCTTTTAGTGGTCAGGTTGCTGAGAGGTTTTCAGATGCTTTCTTCAATTGGGCGGCCTTTTTGTTTGGTATAGTAATGGAGAGTTTGGTAGTGGGTTTGGTTTCTATGCACATACTAAACTTTATGTTTTTCTGATTGGCCTATTTGGATGATAGGTGTGCCATGGTGAGCCTTTGGTGGGAAGTAAAGTATGTCTTTCTTGAAAAATAGAGATCATTGGAAAACACAGTAAATCTTCAAAGTGGGAAGCTGTTTTAACTTAAAGCCAACTTCTCTTACTAGCTTGGCAATTTTATGGGGGTCACTTCTTCTGTGAACCAGTTTCCTGCAAGAGATGTGTAATTTTACGTTCTGGGCTTTTAAGTAGACTTTTTCTCTAACTTTCAGGGGCTTGCTTATTGTCAGAAAACACTTATAGGTATTTAATGCTTTGTTCAAGTTCTTGAAGCAAGTAATCTGGTTACTATGGATCTGTTTAAGCCAGGTGCATCCAGAGGGGTTTATTTCCTTTTGCTAACCTTGGGGTCCCATTTGGAGTCAAATCCATAGTTGGCTTTGAATGAGAACATGTTGTTTGAGGCGTGATCTTTGTGTTGTAAGAAAATTGGGTTATTAGGATCATCTCTGCCAATTTTTCTGGTCGTATTGGTGTATCATTTGAGGTATTGTTCATGTATTTAGTTTACCTGCTTGATCTGGATGTCTGTCTGTGTGTGGTACAATGTAGACAAGTAGCACTTGATACATAAGTCTTTAATAACTTGTTCACATTAATTTAAAATAAACCAAGGCTCTCTGTTAGTGATTATTTCTTCAATAGTGCTGTGTTGGATGAGGATTTTGTTGAAAGTACACACTGCTTCTGAATCTGTGCAGGGGGTGATGGTTGATAAGGATATAAAGCATCTTTGTGAATCTATCCACTATGACTAGGATCAAATTAAAAGGTTTTACAGGGAAGCTCTATAATGTAGTGCATAGAGACTGGTCTCCATGAGCCAACAGGTATGTCCAGAGGTCTTAGCAGGCCTTCAGGCTTTTTTGTCGTTTGGTCCTTTTCACAGGACTCATATTCCTTCAGGTAAACAGCCATGTCTTGATCCATTCCAGGCTAGGCAAAATACCTCTTTATGCTCCTAAGGGGGTTAAGCCTTCCTGGGTGCTCCATAATCTTAGTTGTGGTATTCTCTATAGGACATCTTCTTGGTTCCTTCAGGTATAGATATGGTTGTGGACATCCGTGTAGTGCCTTTCAGGGAGTAGCCTTTCCTGTAGTCTGTAGTCTAGGAAATTTGGAGAGGGTCAACAACCATGGTTTTGAGGACTCTACTTTCTTACCTGGATCTCAACACATCTGGTTTTCTGGATCTGGTCTTTAAGTGGTTCAGATTCATCCCTAAGCTGAAAAAATCCAGGAGGATTTCGTTTTGTGGTTGTAGGTCTTTTTATATGGATACTAGGTCAGCTCTTCTACTTGCTTTATCAAGGATTATGTTTGTTGTGAATCCTGCTATTCAAGCATTATCAATTTTGCCTTTATGGGATTTCATTTTGAGTGCAAAATATTTCAGTTCCCTTTCTCCCTTCAAAATGGGTTTCACTCCAAACTGGGTGAAGGAACACTTATGTGCTGTGAGATTAGGCTGATTGACCACAAATGATCTGGCTAATCTTGCACGTAGATCTTTATCAGTTACACATCATATTATCACTAGGTTAATATTATATTATGTAGTAATTATATGCCATATAATCAATAGTCTATTATAATTGATATGGCAGTTATACTCCGTGTAATTGTTAGTTTATTATGATAGATGCAAAAATTATACACCTTATTATCACAGATCATTCCAATGTGCATCAAATATACGCCGCAAATTACTAGTTCATTATAAAATGATGTAGCAATTATACGCTGTATAAACGCAAGCCAATATAGTAATTATTAGTGATTACAAACTGTGTAATCACTAGATCATCAATTGTATATCTCTCCTTCCATCCTCCTGGATGTTGTATCAAAACCAGCCCCACCCAGCCTGAAGGGCGTATATGAGTATATCAAACAAGTGATGCACATATGACTAGGGAATACCAAGTTTCGATCAGCAACACACGGCATATAATTGGTTCCTTATTGGTTTGGGTCAGCATTACATGGCAGATAATCCACAAGTCAATATTGGATCAATTTAGCTATTATATGGTGTATAATTCTTAATTTGACCTGTTGCATTAATAAGCAGAAGACTTGCCAGCCATAAAAAGATCACTGATTAATCCCTGCAAATAGAATACTGGAATTCTACCTTCCAATGTAGAAGGACTGAACAGGGATCATTTATAAGTGTCAACCAAATATAGATGTAGTTTTCTAGCGCAATAATATGTATGTAAGATACATCCAATCAACAACTACCAGTAGGCTAGCTCAAGAAGAGTGTAGGCTATAGCTGAAGTGCCATGTACGCCTTGATAAGGCCAGTAGCAGCACACATGCCAAGAACAACCAATCAGTATAGACACAGCCAGGTAAAGATAGAACTTTTGCAAAGGTAGCCACTGAAAACTGTCTGAAAGGACAAGAACAAGGGGTTTTGCAGTATATATTGATACAGACACCTGAAAGGATGAAAACAAGTTCTTAGTTACACCTGGATAGATTGCAGCCGCTGGTTAGATTGCACTCCAGTTTCAATAAATGTAATTATCTTCAAAGTTCTATTCTATTGTAGTCTGTAGTGCTCTTGCATAGGATTAGGTAGAGTACATTGGCAAGGCTAACATCTATCTGTACCTTTGAACATACCAGCAATAACCCCAGTTGCTCAACACATGCCAACTGGTAAACTGAGTGATCCTTGACCCACTTATGAGAGTGGCCAGTGATATAACTATATTTCTACTGTTTTGTGGTAGACTATTGCCTTATAAGAATATAACCAATTCATCCAATAAAATCAAGCTCTGTTTACACTCTTTCTTTGTGTCATTCTATGTACTCTGTTGCCTTCTCCCTAGTATAGTCTCCAGGAGATTTCTGATAGTTATCATTCCCAGGGTCTTAAGATAAATTCCTTATTCATCCATGAAGACTAACCCTTAGCTTAGTAGAAACCCAATCTTTCAGTTAGAATTTCCCATTGTGTCCCTCAGCCGTGCCAAAGTACACAACAATTTTAGCCAATATATGTTTATTGCTGTAAATTGCACTGTTAATACTGTTTTGATATGGCCTGCAAATTGCAATACTTGCAAAGATCTGGTTGGGTTTGATTTTCAATTCAACAGTTACCCCTTTTCTGTAAATGAGATCAACTTTAATATCTATACATTCTAGATTGTGCTACCTTGGCTTTTCTGATCCTGGTACAATTTCAAACTCAATCAAGCCCCATGGTCTACCTAGTAAAAAAATCTGGCTCTCAGTCTAATTTATAGGTAGACTTCTCACTCTAAATAAAGAAAAGTTTATCAACATTTGTGTTGGTTTTAGTTACTTTGGCACCTCTTTTTTATAGAAAGAAATTTCTTATTTTACTTTCCAGGAAATCAAGGTACACTTTCTTTAATTTTGCCCTGAATATTAACCCTTGGCTTTTTTGAACCTCAAGCATTTTATTACAAAGGTTTACTGCTGTTTAATTTTGGATCTTGAGCCCAAGAGTCAAACACAACTCTATTTGGGCAGTTCAATTTGAACCTCTGGTTATATTTATTAAACTATATATGTTTTAATAATACATATCAAGGATCTAGGAAGTAGGAACTTTGCAATCACTAGTAGTATATTTATAAAATTTTCATACATTTATCAATTTCATGCTAATAGAGCCATTTTAATAAGTATAAAAGTTATTTGAGAGACAAAAATATATCATTGATCAACTTAGTATAAGAATCATAATATAGATTACTAAGTTTATTGAGAGGCTCAGAGATATCTTTGAAAGTTGCTGACCATTTTTCTGAAGCATGGTGTAACATCATTGTTTATAGCAGGTCCAAAAAGGTATGTATATGAATAAAGGCAGTCTTGAGATGAATCAGTGGGGCAGTTCCTTGGCTTATCTTGATTAGAATGCCCATCTGTAACCTGTGAGTAGGTTTGGTATAGCTTGAGAAATCATTGGATCAGCAAGAAATGATATAAGGTGTAAAATCCCTCTGGAGCTGAATCCAAAACAACCCCAGTAAAGAAGAGGATCAGGTATAGTCTTAAAAGTAGAATAGACAACTACACCAATATTTGAAACAAAGTATGCAAGAAAGTATGAAATTGGGTATAGACATATTATACAAGCTAAACTTCTTAGGCTCAGAAGTGAGTTTCTTCTCTCAGTATAATCAGCAACTCCAGTTAAACTTTCTGTTGTTTTGATCATACTTTTATTTTGTTACCTTGTAAACTACAGCAATTGATATTACCATACAGTATACAATAGTCAAGGATTAAAAAGTAGCATAGTATATTGTTGGGATTATGTCATTTGCTGAATATCCTTTCTTAAATGTGCATAGTCCCTTGGAGCTTCTACCAAATAAACCAAGAACTTTTTGTTAATTGATATAAATATAAAGTACCTAAAAGAGGAACATCAAGTAACAGTGGCAAAATCAATGAGCTAATCCAGAAATCTTCTCCCAGTTCTGACTTGGTATTTACCTCCTAGAATAGCAAGATTTAAGTTCAGGACAATTGATATATTTAAACACATGTATATGTGATAATTTAGAACAGAAAAAAGTGCCATTACTGGGCACAATGAATCTCCTAAGTTTACAGAGACAAACTATCGGTATGCTTAAAGACATCAACAAAAGCAATTCTAAGCTGCAAGCGCAATGAGACTCTGTTGACAGCATCTTGATCATGATTTCTAGATGTTAATATTTATCATAATAGATTCTTACTTATCAAGAAAATAAAGTTATCACCAGAAGGGCACAGATGGTTGAGGCAATATCTGCTAGTAGTTATACAATCAAGAAAATTCATGCTAATGACACCATTGGAATGAACTTAAAATACTTAAGGTTATGTGGCCTTTTAAACTTGGATCTTCAACTTGATCAAAACAGCTCCTGCTCATCCTTCAATGATCTCTAATACATGCCTGTATTGGATCAGTTTCCCTCCAAAATTAAATGGATCATATTGATCCATCCATTTGGACAGAAGTGGGTGATGAATACCTTTAACTGGATCAACTATCAATAATTGACAAGATATCTATTTCAACCCAGATATTTAAAACATTATTTTATTTTTAAATCTACTGATTGTCGTATTTGAGCCATGATTTATGACAAGATACGATCAAGAATACATCCTTTAACCAATTCAATAGTTAAATATAAGTTGTATTTTTGCGATGAATTATAGTTTCAACCAGACCATCAAAACATATGAGATTATTTTAGGTTTTTTGGGAGCATGGCTATAAATAATTAGTCATAATAGTTACTACATTTGACAAAAACTTGGGCGTTTGAAAGCATGCAATAAGCTTATTTTTCTAGATTTAAATTATTTATTTTTATTTCTTCGATGTATACTTTTATAAAAATATAAATGAAATATGAGAATGTAAATATGTCAAGTGAATATTTACTGCATATTGTTGGTTACAAAGTATAGTTGTTAATTGTTAGATATATTTGATTTATTTAACAAATGGCTGACATACTTTTCGGAACTAAAATCTTGACATTTGTATTATAGGTTATTTGACCCTAAAAGATTCAAAAATCAAGTGGCTTTGTACGTTATTGGATAAAACAACCCTGAAGCGCTGATCCTTGTCAATGGGTAAATGGAGCACAAGCTGAAATCAAAGTTTAGCGCCACCTTTGCATTAGCCAGTGACTGAGTTTCAAACCAAATTAAGAAACAGGTTGAATAAAGATAAATAATTGTGAGGATCTAAAGTTGAGAATAAGATTTTGTAATTGGATAATAAGATTCTGGCCTAAACTCAACTACAAGCCATTTGAATCTACACTTCGGCTCATGATTATTCTCCATATTCAAATAAATATTTTTACGGGAGTTCCGTTTTTGAATAGTTGCAGTGAAAACCAGAAGCCCTAATTTACATGAAAGATCCAACTGACTGAAATAAACACCTGACATAAATAATTGGATTTAGGTTTGTCTCAAGATTCCAAAATTTGAAGATTACTTCCTTTGGTACTACCAGGAAAGCTAATAGATTCATTCCAAATTAAGCAATTTTAATTACTAATCCTGATTAACTGGTTTATCAATTAATAGTGTAAAATAACTAGGCACTTATGATATCTAATTTAAAAATGGAATCATGATCTTAACTTTTTATATTCTATTTTTAAGAAATCAACGAATAAGTATCAAATTTATGTTATTTTAATCTTTTCACTAGATTTTGATATTTTTAAAAGAAATATTATATCTTTTAAAAAGTGAATTTTAAAGAAGAAGGTCTTTAATAAATTTAGCTTATACTGGTTGTACAAGATACTTCACCTTGCTCTTCAATGTTTTTTGCAGCAGCACATTAGTTTCTAACACCCTAATTTTTAAACCCTTATTTCTAATACACATATTATAAGTATACATTTATAAAACCTTTATTTCCAGCACTTTGAAAATTAAAATTAAACCACCAAAATATATACCAAACAGCAAACAGATAGTGCTCCCCATGCAGTAAACCCTATAGCCCTGGGACTTTTACATAATTCTTCATTGTTTCTATAATATCTAGAGTGGACCAGCTTCTGAATACTTTCGAATCTCATATTTCTTGCTTTTTCTACAAAGTGCAATCTCACCTTGTGCTGCAACCTTAGTTCCATCCTTGCCTGTTAATGTATCTTACATACACAGGGCAGCCCTCAAAGAGACCCTCATGATGTGGCTAACAAGCATGACTTATGAATGACAGTGTTGAGTTTATAGGTACTATCTTCTGATTAGAAGCATCACCACCTGATGTCAAGATCCCTGCACAAGCTATTTCATAATCTAATCCTTATATCAAATCTACTATTGTGCTACCCCCTGGGTGATTTGCAGCTTCTCAATATAGTATATTATTACAATATTCCTCATCAAAATACCCCTTTCCTATTCTTGTCTTTTCTATTGGAGTTGTCTTCCTAATCAATACTGAATTACAATTGATTCAGTTGGCAATACTTGATCAATTTTTGCAGAAGCTTTTAGTGATAGCCTTCTCAGCCTGTCATAGCCTTAAACTACTTATCAAAATAGATTATTTCTCCCGACTGAGTTGGAAATTTTCAACAATGCTTTCAGTCCTCAAGGGGTGAGGTTGTCATCAGCCCCTCTTTAGGCAAAGCATTGAAGAGGCTCCAGGAGATCTTTGTTATTCTTTTTATGGTTGCTTATATTCACTTTAACTAATTTGTTGATCTTTGAAGTAATCCAGATACTATTTGTAAATAACATCATGCTTGACAGTACAGTAGTTTTAAAAGCTATGGCAACAACCAAAAATACCTTAGATTTAAACAAAACAAGTTCAGATTTGAACAAAATCTAAGTTGCGCAAGATTCAGGATTCAAATAATTTAAAATTGGTTAATAAATAAACTGTAAAATAAAAAAATTTACTAGCCCATTATATGAAATTAAAGCAAACATCAAGCGGTGTAGTTCAAACCACAAACAAAATAAACTGACACAGCAAGTGAGATGGATGGATGCTGTTCTGGAGTATATTATAATCTAATTAGGATTCATATGAGGCACTGACAGAAGAACTAAAATTAAAATAAATTTGAGCAATCTATAAGTGAGATTTCACAAGCACAAAACAAAATAAAGTCACACAGGATGTGTAGTATGAACATCCTAAAATAGAAAAATAACAGTTTAACAGCCAATCAACAGCTATCCAATTTAGAAAAAGAGGCATTTTAATTATTTTCATGGCTCCTGATTTGTATAAAATGGCTTTGAGAACCTTCCAAATATGGAATTGTAATTAAAATAAAAATAAATCATAAAATTTTAAACATCTACTTTTAGTGATTTTGTCCTAGGTTTTTTATAATGGTTTTTAACAGCAATATCTTTGGTGGAGCCAGCAGCCAAGCCAACAGCAGCCAAGCCAGCTTCAATGGAGGTGAGGCTCAGGACGTGGAGTCACCTGTTTACACCCAAGCCTTTGAGGCGGGTAGCAAGGAAGCTGACCTGTTACTGACCCCCAACCCATATGGCTTTGACTTGTTCAATAATCACTTAGTGTCTAGCTCTGCCCCTCTCCCATACCCACCCCCACACAAGCTGCCTGCCAACTAATTAATCAGGATGGCAACCTCAATTTGAAACAACTTTCTGCCACAAGCCAACCTGCCCCCCTACAGCCAATCAGGCTTCAGCTCCTGTGGCCCAGCACTCTAAACACATAATAACTACTGCCCAAATTCTCCAAAAAATTGTGGTGCTGAACTTGCAGGGTCTTTCCTGGGATCAGATAGTCAGCCAATTACAATTTACCCAGGCTACTGTCATGCAAGAATTCAACAACCTGATGAACAGGGGGGAATCTGATTGGGATAGCCAAGAAGCCCAAAAAGGCCCCTGAGTCCCAAATCAGAAAGGTCTACCCAATAATTCTTGACCTCCTTCAGCGGGACCCCAAGCTTCCCTTGACCCAGGTCCAGAAGCAACTTGCACATCATGTCATTTTTGTCTGAGCGCATGGTGCAGATCTGGATGCATGAAAAGGTGGCTTCAATATTGGTTCTTACCAATGTTACTGGAAGCCAATGGGATGGCACTGAGGATTCCCCATATAATCAGAAAATCAAATCCATCCTGGTCCAATGCTTGACTAGTCTAACAGATGACATCATCTTCATCTCCTACTACAAGCTATCAATAGCTTGTAACCGTTTTGGCAAGCAAGGAAGAGCAACCACACAAAAAAAGAAGGGTTAAGCTCAAGAAGGGGACTTTCATTAGTTTATTTCTGGCTGTTTCAGCCAAGGGTTCTGTCTATTATTAGACAAACCCAGATTTCACTGATGGCTACAAGTACAGCCACATTCTTGATGGATTACTTGCCTCCTGGGATGGCCTGAATTCCCTTCACTGGGTTTTCTTGAGCCACCAGATGGAGGGTAGCTCCACCGCCCTTGAGACCATCCAGCAACACAAGCACCAGGCCTCTGTGTACCCCTCTGGCCATGCAGACATCCATCTGGAGGATGTAGTGTTCTTCAACATTAGAGACACAGTGCAAGAGCACCACCCCCAGGCTTTTAATGATCTTTATCTTGGGGTCCTTGACCATGAGTCTCTGTTTGGTTGTCAGATGGTGACATACTTGTTTGCCCAAATTGTCTTCCACATGAGCATGGGCAGCCAATCACACAAAAATAAGCACCTCCCACCTTGGGCTACTGCCACCTACCAGCCCATCCAGCCAATGACTGATGAGGAGTACAATGAGAGGTATATGATGGCCATCATGCGCAAGCCTTCTACCCCTACCCCTGCCACCACCCCCCCACCTTCCAGCCCAATCCACCCAATCACAGACCCCCCAGGCAAGCACCAGCTCTACGCCTTCCTTCACACACTATTTTTCCTACTAGGCATCACTCTTCCCCACCCCAATAAACCCCCTGTTGCCAAATATTTTCTATTTATATTATCTTTATTTTGAATTTCAATTGTTCATGTTCTCTTTATTTATAGTTAGTTTTATTCTTTATGTTCAGTTTATTTCTATAAAATCATATATCTACTATGCCATGTATCTAGATCCAGAACACAGTTATTTTTAGCACTTAAACACAGCCTTTTGTGAAAATATTAACAACAATTTGGTGATCAGCTAAATTTGAATTAGAAAACTGTAGGTTAACTGTGTTTATATAAAGTTGTTGCTGATCCAAATTCAAAACCTTAGCAATAAACTTTAAGCCAATCATGAGCCAAGTGAGAAAGTGATTATTGTGACATAAAGGGTTATTCAATAATTCTTTGGTGCATGTGCACTAATTAATATGATTGGCTGATTGATTTGCCATTGCCGCTGTGGCAAGTTGTTGATGGACTAGTGCTCAACCCAGCAGCTGATTGAGCACTTGTCACAGCCCATATTAGAGTCCCGCTGGACTCCCACAGGGAAGGCAGGCTGGGCCTGAAAGGCCATGTACACAATAGGTGCTATGTGGACCAGGTAGTTTAGAGCAGTGGCTAGGGGGCACCAACTCCCAGTATGGGGCACAACTTGGTTGGCCACCCCCAATAATGTTATGTAGACAAACCCCATCTTGCTGAAGTCCTGGGTGGGAGGCCTGTCAGGGAGAGGAGGGGCAGTTGGAATATCCTTCATTACTGGTGGTATATCCAGGTGATGGGGATGGATATACTCCAGGTCAAGGGCGCAGGGCAGTTTGGCAAGGACAACAGGAGTATGGCCGGGAGGATATGGGTATGCAAGTTTGTATTGAGTAGTGGATTCACAAATAGATGCAAAGAGAATAATTAAATTTGAGCAAAAATAAACAATTCCTGCAATAAGATAATAATTTCTAGGCATAAACTTGCTTTATTAAGATGTCAACAGTGAGGAGGGCTTCTCCCCCCTCACTACTTATACTTACTGATGATTCTATGGTCTTTTGTGCCACCACAGAACTGATGGTATCATTTGGAGTTAGATTTGCAATTTTAACTGGAATTTGCATGCTTGGTCAAGAGGGTGAGATCTCATTGGCCGCTATAACATGAACCTCTTGAAATTTGCAGCATGGTAAGTTGCTACAGTTATTTTTAGCTCCCGCAATGAATTGATTGTCCAATTGCGCAATCAAACAATTATGCTCCTGATGTGTCATTTCCCAATAGGTAGGTGCCCCAAATTTGATAACAGGCTCAATGCCAGGGATTTGAGGCTTGTGTGCCTCTCAAATCCTGGGACATTTGCTAGTTGAAAGGGGGGTATTTTGTCCTGGAAAGTGCTTTGTGGGGGTTTCCAAGCTGCATGTTTAATCACCTCTAAGGAGGCCAGCTGACTGTCCAGGGCACTCTGGGCCCTGACAGCACTAGTCCATCAACAACTTGCCACAGTGGCAATGGCGCACAATGGCAAATCAACAACCCATTCATATTAATTAGTGCACATGCACCAAAGAATTATTGAATAACCCTTTATATCACAACAATCATTTTCTCACTTGGCTCCTGATTGGCTTAAAGTTTATAATTAAGGTTTTGAATTCAGATCAGCAACAACTTTATATAAACACAATTAACCTATAATTTTTTAATTCAAATTTAGCTGATCACCAAATTGTTGTTAATATTTTCACAAGGGACTGTGTAAAGTGACAAAAATAATATGGCAATTAAGGAAACAATGCCAACACAAAGCAAAGCACATATTGAAATAAGCATAAAACATATACACAGAGAGTACAAAATGGGATAATGTAGTAAATGGGAAAACAAACAGGAATAAACAAAGAGGTAATAGTGCAATAATACAGATTTTATTGGGGTGGAAGCTATAAAAACATATGGAAAGGTTAGTAAAAAATCATATGAGAGAATTGGAGAAGCTGCTGAGGGACTTTGACTTGGCAATTTCAAAAATAAAAGAAATTGACTGCAAGTTCAAGCCAAAATTCAAGGCCGCTGTCCTTACTGGGGACAAAATCAACAAGATTTCTGTCAAGGCACTTATGGCCAAGATGCCAGACAACCCCAAAATAACAATTGAGCACTTTTAAATGTTGAGAAGACCATTATGGAAGGCCTTTAATTCAAGTCCTTTTCCCTCTTTGCGCTGTCTGTCTAGGTTGGCAACCCTGAGATGTTTGCACATCTCAAGCCATCTAAGCAAGCCAGGACTAAGGACACAGAATAGCCAGTGCAATTACTTGCACCAAGAATGGCTAAGCCTACTGAAGCCGCCAGCAAGGAGGAAACATGTGAAGATAACCTAAAAAACAAAATTAATAAAAATCCAAAATTATTACCTTTTTTTTAAAAAAAACATAGACAGTGAAATCTTCTGGGTCCTGGTCCCCTTTGTCCCTGCCATGTTTTATGCCAACTATGCCAATCATGTGGCCAAGTAGCTTTTTTTGTCCTCCCTGTCTTGCAGTAGCTTGAAGACAGAATTCACAGGTCCTTCACAATGACAAGGGACATGCTAGTTGGGCTGACACATGCCAAGGGGCATCTGAGTGGGCAGTTACCACCTTCAAGAATGCCCAACTAGTCCACCTGTACCCAGTATCCCTCAATGAATTTTACCGTGTAAACTCAATTGAGCTTGTTTGGGACGTCCTGGAAATGCTCCCATTCAAGAATATACCAGAGATGGGCCAGGCTCATGCGGCTGCTTGCTTCTGCTTCCTGGTGGAGCACACACACTCTTACCTGTTGGAGAACTTTGGGTGCATAGTGGGTAAATTGGCTATTGCAGACGCAACAGCCCTAAATAAGACCAAGATCCTCCTGGCAGACTTTGAGCTGGCCTGGAGCGCTGACAAGACAGGGGTCCCTGCAGCCATGGAGCTGACCTTTGTAAAGATAAAGCATGAGAAGAATATTAGTACTGTATATAATAAACTCTGTGATTTTACAGAAATCTTTACTGGGAAAAGGCTTTACCTTGTGGTTTACCTGGGATATATTTTCTTCTTTGAGATGGGCGCCAGCGTAGAGGACCTAGACAGGGTCCTTCCTGGGATTGACAAGTCCTGGCTCTTATTGGACGGGAAGAAGGTTCCTCAGGATACAACTCAGTTGACCACATAATCCAAGACTCCCTGGTCCCAGAGGGAATCTATGGGTTTGAAGCCCCACCAGAGAAGCTGCTCCTGCATTCTCACCTAACAATACTCCCTTTTTTCAGCCGCTGTGAATATTTTAATCAAGGTGTATCCACCGTCTACAGTGTGGCAGTGGAGGTTGTGCGCCACCTCCATTGCCAGGTGGGTGCATACCAAAGAACCCATTACAGGTGCTCCTAATATATTCTATATTCTAATAAAATCTTTTTTGCACTTTAGATTTTTTATTTATAATAATTTTTATAATTTTATTTTTGCAAACACTGTTTTGAAAAAAAATTCTGGTGAATGTCATCATATACCCATAAATATATTTACTTCAATAAAATCTACTTCTACTGTATACAATTTACATTTAACTTTTTTAATTTCATTTTTATATTTATTTGACAAGAGTGATGTAAATCTATACAAGTAATCCAGTATCAAGTGTTTGGGATAGCACCAGATACCATAATAAAATAATTTAACATAAATAAATTACAAACCTTCATTGATGATCCAGTCAAATGTATTGCGGTCTTGGAAGTTTCTAAATATAAAACAAAATTTAAAAAATCTTAAATATTAAATTAGAGAATATAAAATAGTCCAACACACTAAGCCTTTAACAGATTGGCTGTTTGGTAAGGCACACAGGGATGAACAAATCAGTGTGGCCATAAAATTTGGCCATGGTCTCAGCTGGGAGGGTGTGGATCCTGGCCTGTAGCAAATCAAAGAGGTCCTCAGTCCCAGTTGGGGTCCCTCACTTGACAACTTGCTTGAGCCATCCAAACACTTCTTCCCTGGGATTTAGGAAGGACAAATAGATGGGAGGAATAGAAGGTCCAAATTAGATGTGGCCAATTGCTGGGGGCCCACTACAATGCTGATGTTAATTGATAGAATTTTTTTGAGAATTTCTGCCACCTTATGGAGATAAAAGTATCCAGCACAATTAAATTGATGAAGCCCAGGCTTGTGCACCTCAGGTGACCCTGGACAAATTGGAGTGATACTGTAAATTCAGAACCTAAACGTAAAAGTGCAGGATTGTCAAATCCTTGGTCTAAATTTTGAATCACTTTTGTGGGATGGCCTTTTTAATTAAATTGATTTTTTTATATTTTTATTTGAATTTTTAAAAATTTGAGAGCTCATAGACACTTTGCAAAGTTTAAGCCAAACTGCATATTCCAATGAATGAAATGAATTAACTGGAATCAGATTTGAAGCGTTCAAATCCATCAACCATTTTCATTAAGTTTACTATGTTTTTTTGAAATTGCAGGACTGTCAAATCCATGAAAAAATTTCAAATCACTTTTGAATGCCACTAGTAAACTCAGATATTAATTGCAGGAACTGGAATCCAAATTTAATGTACAGTAAGCACACTAGGAAACACCAACCCAAATAAAAAAGCTCAACCACAACTAAAATCAAATGAAAAATTCAATCTTGATCACCATGTTTAGACATAAAAAGTGATTAAACTTTAAAATTATCCAAACCTAGAAAGTATATAATATTATACACTTCAAATCATGGATATAGAAATTTTGTTACTATTCAAGGTTAAATCAAGAACAAATAGCTACTCACTACTAAACCAAAGACTTAAATAAATACATATTTAATCTAAAATATATGTTTTATTTTATTTTTACAGACCAACAATTGCATTACCAACCAGCTCTTGCACCAGCCTGTGGGGCAGGCTGTCCACAAGGGCGTTCCATAGGGTCTAAGAAAGACCCAGAACCCAACTCAAGGGTAGTAATGCCAACATGCAGGCCTCCTAAGGCGTCAGCACCAGTCAACCACCTCTTGCATCCCAAGCCAAATCACAAAGCCTGAATCCCAGACAGAAGCCGCTCTCAAGGCCTGCCACTAAAATATCTCATACCAGTGTTGTCAGGAACAATGAGGTTACATACACCTCTACTGTGTACCAAGTTGTCACCTGGCCCTGCACTCTTGATCCAAGAGTTGCCACTTCCTGCCCGCATCTTTGACACTTCCTATGAGCCATTGGTCACAATTGAGGAGCCATCTTCACCTGTTTTGTATTCCACTATTGACAGCGCCAGCGTAACCAAGCATGATCTCACCTTCTACACAAAGGTCCTCATCCCCTGTGTTGAGCCTTCCAGCCAGGATGCTGCAATACCTACCAAGGGCTGGTGTCAGTTGACAGATAGTGAGAGTGAAGCTATCCTCAACTGCTTGAAAGGGGGAATAGCAGTTAAGGATATTGCGTCCCAATTTTGAGTCACAGCCAGATATATTGGTGACCTCAACGCCAAATATGGCAACACTGGTCAACTCACAAAATTCACCAAGGCTAAGCAGCAGCCCGCCTATGTCAGCCCACCCATATCAAGGCAATCAGGCAGTGGGTGACCAAGGATTTCCACCTGGTCATTCTTGCTGTCTGATCAATGCTTGTCACAGAGTTCATGATTTCTGTCTCTAAAACCCTTTTTACAAAGAAATGATCAATTTGGGCTTCTTGTGGAAGGTACTTGTGACAAATCCAGGAAATTCATGCTTGCTTCTGCATTATCCTGGTCTGACTCTTTTATGGTTTGACAGAGAATCCTTTATGTAAGCTTTGATGAGCTTGAATTCCTAGCAAGCAATCTTGGTGTTAAACTTGTTGCCATCCGGTGATCACTTCCACGTTTTTTGCTTCCCATAGTCATAGCTTCAGACCATCTCTTTCATTCCATGGTAGTCTTATTTCAGTTAAAAGCCAAAAACATAAAGCATAAAAATATTGAGGGGAAAGCAACCATTGTCACACATAAGTATCACTTTTATTAGTTATTATCATGTTTCTATTATATACCAATCAGGGTACATTTGGCTGAAAAACCCTCTGGTTCTAGAATCACACCTGGATTCCTATCACATGGTTTATGACATAACAGTTTCATCTAATCCAGATCTTTACCAAAAAATCTTTACACTCTTAACTTAAAATAATGTGCCCTAATACATTCAAGAATCACCTGATTCCTTCTGTGGAAATTTATTGCTTTGGCTTGAAGCATTTGGGACTTCTGGCACCAAAACCCTGTGGAATATACATATTTCTGATCCAAGCTATCCTTGTTCAAACTGGGAACCAGCTGATTAATTATGAATGCATAGACACCATTGTCTACATTTAGTTATTTTTGAATTTAATGTTTTTTGCATTAAAATCCATTAAAACGCTTTGAAACTCAAATCAGACGCCACTGCAGCGCCTGAAACATTCACTGGGCAGCGCTTTACAAATCAATTAGGCAATGCAGCAGCGCTTCTAACCTAATTAATTTGCCAAAACAGCGCTTTTAACCCAAAATTTGGGATTTTACTTTTGGCTAACCTTAACCAAACTTCTTGACACAGTCAAGGCAATTAAAATATAATTGAATCCTCATTAATTATATTCCCAGAATATATTAATTAACCTTACCAGTTAATTAATCCGTTTGAAGACAACAAGTCTCTACTTGACACACTCAAGTCCATTTTGGCCCTATGATTAAATCCTCATTAATCATATTCAAGGGTATCAATTAATTAACCTTTCCAGTTAATCAATTGGTTTGAGACACCTAGTCTCATAGTCTGAATTGTTCAGATATTCATTTTGGCTCTCAATTAGTACAGCCTAATTTATTCCTGGGTAATCCATTACTACGCTGGAAAGTATCTCCAAGGCCAATCCTATTGTTTTGAATTGCAACCTATGAAATTCATCACAAATTAATTTTTTGTGAAACCACAGCCCAATGTGACTGTAGTATGGTCACAGTACTCACAGTACTCACAGTTTCTCTGCACAACAGAAACAGTGAAAATACCATTGAGGATCAACACATTTATGCCAAGACTTATCTGGCCCTAAAGGAGACTGAGAATTTCCAGTTCTTCTACATTGATGAATCATTGTTTTCCTCCTCACTCAGGTCTAGGCATGAGTGGGTTGAGAAGGGGTCCAAGGACAGTGTAGCCCATTGTGCAGCTGTCTGTTCCCAGACCTATTTGATGGTAGCATTTCTGGGTCCTCGCGGGTTGGATCAATATTAAATGATCAACGGTTCCCACAATAGCAGGACTTTTCTCAATTTTCTCTATGATGTAAAGGAGTACCTCTGGATCAATTACAGTGGCACAACCAACATTGTTGTGTTGGATAATGTCAGTCTCCATAAGGTGGATTCGGTTGTGTCAGAGTTCCCCCAATAGATAAAAATAGCTATTTGGACAGCCACTGCCTGGCTGACTGCCCAATGAGACTCCTCTTCCTTCTGCTCTATTCTCCATTTCTGAATCCAATCAAGGAGGTGTTTGGTTGGATCAAGAATAAGGTGAAGAAAGGCCTCCCTCAGGACACCAAGGATCTCTTCAACATTCTTGAGATCAGCCAATTTGCAATGCCACCTGATGTGGTTGCAGCTTTTTACAAGCACTTCAAATCCTCTCTTCCTAAAGCTCTTGCTTCTGAGCCAATCAGATAAATGGGCGCTCCAGATTTTTTTATTATTTATTTGCTTTTATATATTTTATTTTTTTAGGACTCAAAAATTATTAATTATATTATATGACTTGACATTGAATTGATTTATAGCCATATAAGAATTAGTACAAAAGATAAATAAAACTAATTATACTAGATATAGAGACACATATTTTTATTAAGATGCATCAAATATTGTATTGACTGTAGAGCTAACAAATAAATAGATTTAAAATGATAGAAATAGAATATTTTTTTAAATCATTGTGAACCCTTTTTGGTACTTTGGCTTTTTCTAAGCCACAAATTGAACCTTTCAAGTCATCATCTGACCTTATCAATTTAGTGCCACTATAGCCACACAACACCAAAACCAATGATTTTCATGTATCTCTTACTAATTAGTATTTATGACACGGGTTAAGCATATCAAATATTCATCAAATCATGTTACAAGGTAAAGGTAATTTGAGTTCTAAACAATCACTTGTTTAAAACATAAGTGGAGCAGGCCGCTTGTTGTAGATAAATTCAGTTCTTGTTGTTTAACTATATAATATATGGGTCATTATTTTTCTTGTTATGCCTAGGCGCCAGATTGATTATTTTATAGCTTAATCACATTATTCATATTCTAATTATTCAGAAAGCTTAAAATACAACCAATCCCAAAACTCTAATTGATCTTGGGCCTAGATGATTTTTTTAAAAAATAAGTCATCAATTTTAGAATCAAAAAGTGCAACTTATAGTATTATTGAAAATATCTTAAGTGCTACTACAAACTACAAACCAAAAATATTTATGATGAGTTGCATGGGAGAGTAATAGCAGCCCCAAAGCTATAAGTGCTATTACCCTATCTTTGGCTCATCATAAATATTATTAGTTTGTTTCAGAAAAAAAGGTTGTTGTTTTTGAAAGACTGATAACTCTATTTAAAATACACCCTCTAGTAAGTTGCCCTACTTCATGAACTTGCCCCAATACATCACTAGCATATTCTGACATTTTTGTTTCTCTGGTATCATCATGTGATTTCAAATGATAAGTTATCTCAGAATATTCTGATAAACTTTCAAATGTTAGAGGTGAAGTGTATAACTTCTCATCTTTCATCAAATATGAAAGATTGATGCGCAGATTTTTAACTTCAAGCTCTCTTTTTATAGGCCTAACTTTTCTTTCATAAATATAAAAGAATGACTTTTGAGAAATATTTGAGCCTAATAGCGCTGATTTAAATAATTCTTTTCTTTTTTCTTCTTGCTCAAAAATATTTTTGATATCATTTATACTTTTTAATATAAAGCTCATTTTCTTTTTTCTTTAATATTTTTGATTTTACACCAAAGTGACCATCAACAATGCTTTTTCCATGACATTCTACAAATCTATTGTACTTAAAAGACCCTTTAATGTATTGTGGCGCCTCTTTAAATAGATAATATAAGAATTCATAGGATATAAAATGGTTTCCATTATCAGTCCATACTTTTATTTTTTTTATTTTTTTAAATATATCTAATTTAAGAAGACTAATTAGACATTCACCTGAAAATAAAGAATCATGTGATAATATTTGAGACAAAAAATCATGATATTCATATTTGGTTTTATTGTTTTCTTTAAAAACTAATGCAAACCCTAATAATGAGATAGGCTTTTTTGAATAAAAACAATTATTGGTCTCAATTGGACCACTTCCAACCTTTAAGTTTTCCTTATAATCTATAATTACAACACAATACTCATCATCTAATTCATAAATATCTTTTTTATATTCCCTATTTTGATGAACATAAAAGTCTTGGTGCTGATTAATAGTCTTTAAGTCATTGCCTATAGATTCTGGTAATGGTAAGTTTTTACTTTCACATTCTTCCTTCTTTTTTTCCAGTGAATTTTTTAAATTACAAATATTGCACGTATTGGTTTGTTTTTTACTTTTTATTATATTTTTAGGAATTAATTTATAGTAAGTAGAAATTGAGACTGAAATTTCATTTTTTATTTTCATATATTTCTTTTTTGTTTTAATTAGAGAGTATTTAATTTCAGTTGAGTAATTACTCATCTCTTTTTCTATATCTTTATAAATTTTTTCAGGCACTTTTTTTGTAAACTGGCTTGTTTCAAAAGAATTTTCCAGCAATTTTTTAATTATTTTTTTAGTTATTTCTTTTTTTAATGAATAGTTATTGTTTTTTTTGGCTTTTTTTTGTTTAAGCTTACATTTTTATTTTTATGTATTTTTCTTGAGTATCTAAACTCACTTTTGGTTATATTAAACCCCATATCATTAAGCTCTTTTAAAGAGTAACTGGAAGTAACCAGAGATTGCAAGGCTGGAAGATGCTTTTGGGGAGAAGGTTTCATGAGATCCTTTAAATTTTCAATAAACTCATTACTTTTTTGATTTTGAATAGTTGGCAGGAACTGAGATCTCCCAAATTCAGTTTGAGTAAGGAAGTGCTTGATGAAATTATCAAGATCATCACCAGCAATAAAGAGGAATGCCTTTTTTAACATTGCAATTCTTTCTCTTTTTGTTGAAGCTCCCAAGGAAAAAAGGGTAGCATGGCAGAAGTAAATTTAACTGAGGACATGGTAGTATTTTGAATCTGTAATTAGGTTAGATCTCTGAAATGTGCCTTAATGATGGAGTAGTTCTGATCAGAATGTGGCCTTTGAATGGGGTCTTTTGGATTAGAAGCTTTGTGGTGCTTTAGCTCTTATATACCAAGCTAAATGACACCATTCTGAAAGAAATGGTGTGATAGCTTTTACTATAGTTTGAACTTGAATTTATATTTGCAGAATTAATTAAATCCCAGTTTTCATGCACAAGTGATATATGTGAAGCCGCTAAGCATCATTATTACATTATATCCTCTTTGTAATCAATGCAAATCAATTAAAATGATGTATTCAGTTAACTGTAACTCTTCTGCATATTTTTAAAAGAATAAAATATTAAAGAGTTCTATTTAAAGAATGCTTAATTTGAGGTTCAAAGATCACTTGAACCTTAAAATTAATCTAAACAGTGATAAAAACATCCTAACTTCAAACTGCCATAAAATCCTAAATAATTGAGCTTTTTAAATAAAAAAAAATGTGAAAATAAAGCTCTGAATCTTATCTTTAATTTATTTAAATAAAAAAGATACTTTATATTAAAAAAGAGCTTTTATTAGCTTTGAAGTGATCTACTTTATATCATTAGATAGAATCATGTAATAAAATCTGGATTATAATCTTTTAAATTACTTTCGCTTTAATATCAAGTATAGTATACATATTAAAATTTTTACACCAATAGAAAGATGGAATCCTTAGCTTCATTTTGATAGTTTACAATGTAAAAAAATATTAATTTTTCCTTGAGTTATTAATGTTTTAAATATAAAATGTGTAATTGGTTGCTTTTTCAAAATTGAACTGTGTTATGCTGCGACTTGAGCAGCATGTGCATTAGAAAATGGCACAATCCCTAAAATAATGACCCATATGAACCCATACTTGACATGCAACTAAATAAACACATTTTTAAAGCATATTTTATTATTTCACGTGTTTGCTTACTATAACTACTGTCTTATAATATATGTGGATATATCACTATTATAATTTTAAATATTTAAATTTTAATATTTGAATTCTATTATTTAAATTTAAATATTAAAATTTTAAAATTGTACTTTTAATATTAAAATAAAAAATATAAAATTTATATTGCAAGGGGAGATAATTTATTAGGGAGATGCAAATTGCAAAGGGAATGTGGTTATTCTGGAGTATTATACCCCAAAATTAAAATTTCTGCTAATGCATCTAATTTGTACCACATACAATGCAAATTGCAAAGGGAATGTGATTATTCTGGGGTATTATACCCCAAAATTAAAATTTCTGCTATTGCATCTAATTTGGACCACATACTCTTCTATACAAGGTGGATAACTCTGGATGCAATTGCAAGAGGGGTGGTTCTCTGCACCCTGGTGGTTGCTGAATGTCTTCTAAAAGGTAGCTTCAAAAAGCAAATTGATTAGGAATTGGTTCTTGGGAGGTATTGCGTATCTGTAAAAAAAGCTAAGTAAAGTAGTTGTATAGGACATGCTCTACGGTTCAGTAGCCCTGTGGTGTCTTCATTTTGTCCAGTGCCAGCCAGCAGATGTCCATTTGAAGGGGGACAACCTCCAGCTTTTTCAAATTGGCTTTCATGATGCAGTGTATGATTACCCCAAGGTAAATAGCAAGGTGCAGTTGCTGTGAAGTATAGCTTTCTGCAAATAAGCAGAATTTTTTGTATATAATGACTAATCTTTTCATATAGGATGTATTTAAAAATCTGATTAAAGAAAAGCTGGGCATTTTAGAGGGATTGGCCACTCATGCCTCCGCAAAAAATATGAATAAAGGTTTCATCTTATTGACTAAGAATATTTTGCCTATTTGATTTGATATTACTTTTATTAAATTATTGAAGATTACTGTCTTGATTTTTTCTTGTGGAACTTGAAATTGATTTTTTTAAGGTTTATTTCATATGATTTCATAGTTGAAAATTGAAATTGTTGAAGACATTTAAAAGATATATACATTGAAATTCATCTTGACATTCAGTTTAATTTCCATCATTTCATTGAAATTGATACTTGTGCCTACTTTATAGGCTTCTCTGACCCAAGTTGAACTTCCTTCTGGCGCTTTGAATTTCTTATTCATTGCTTCTTTTGTTGCATATTGATTGATGTTATTTTGAATTATTTCATTTATTTTATTTTTATTTATTTGAATTACAGGGGCTACCAGTGATTGGTAACCCCCGTAGAACCAACTGGGCGCAAAGGCTGCCACTTCAGCCACCTTGTCCCCATTCCTAGTTATAACTAAAGTAAATATAAGTAAACCATAAAAAACTTACTAATTGTTTCCCCTGCGGCCCCCTCAGCCACCGGTGCCCCTTCAGCAAACTTCATTAGTGTTGGCTGCTCTTCATTTGATTTCCTATGTCTTATCTTCCTTATTTTCTGTGCTACTTGTTCTTCCTCTTGATTTTCATTTGATAAACTTTCAGTATTTCTTGAAGCACTTCTGATTCTTGATTGTGTTTCATTTTCATCTGTTTCCATTTGATTAGTTTCTTCATTTGTTTTGATTTCATTTTAAAATTCAGTTCCTTTAATCAGCTTGATTTTCTTATTGTTTTCTTTGGCCCCCTGCCAGAACTCCCACAAATTGTAGGCTGCATCAGTGAACTTCAAACTTGATAGAATTGTTCCCTGTAGCTTAAGTAAGGCTTCATTGTTCTTTTCATCTATAATATTTCCCAATTTATTCAGAGCATCTTCTTTTTGACTGGATTAGTGGCTGGCCTCTGTTGCCCAGCTTTCCTGTTACTAGTTCCCTGATAGTTTTTTTCTATTTCAACAACCTTTTGGGGGTATGCTTATAATTCATTTATCAAGTTGTGAATATTTGACTTTTTGTTTGAATTACATCAAAAAACTGGTTTTTAAAGTACTACCTTCAATGAATGAATATTTTTTGTTATCAATAATAAATTAAGAGCCACAAATATAAATTTTGCATTAGAATATTGCAATTAGACGTCAACTCTTGATATTTAGAAATTTGTGCATAACTCAATGCATTCTGTTTAATAATATTCATTTTAATAGAGGCCTTTTTCATTGTAATTTATTTAAACAGACTGTGTTTATATTAGAGAGCAATTAATGCATAATACAAATATTGATGCATAGTGCATTTTACAGCCTGTATATTTACCTATTGGTAATAATTCTGTAAACTTTTTAGTTGGATTTTGTGAGGTAATAATAATGTAATGGGCTAATAAATTAATGTTCATTACAATTAATTGGCTGTTTTTCTTTGCTGTTGCAATTGTGCCTTTCTGATATTTACGCACTAGTTTCCAATTGGTTGGTTTCACATCCAATCACACAGGCAATAGGAAATCAAGTTGCCACCCCAACCACATCTGGTCTTGGAGTGGCCACCATGTTTCCTATTGCCTGGGTGATTGGATTAGAAACCAACCAATTGGATACTAGTGTGTGAATATCAGAAAGCACAATTGCCACAGCAAAGAAAATCAGCCAATTAATGGTAATGAACATTAATTTATTAACCCATTACATTATTATTACCTTGCAAATTCTTCTAAAAAGTTTACAGAATTATTACCAATAGGTAAATATACAGGCTGTAAAATGCACTATGTATTAATAGTTGTACTAAGAATTAATTGCTCCATAATATGAACACAGTCTGTTTAAATAAATTACAATGAAAAGGCCTCCACTACAATGAATTTTGTTAAACAAAATGCATTGAGTTATGTACATAATATCAAGAGTTGGGTCTAATTACAATATTCTAATGCAATATATATTTTTGGTTCTTAATTTATTATTGATAAGAAAAAAATATTTATGAAAAAATGATTTTATGTTATTCATAAAATATACAACATTTTATTGATTATGAGAATGCCAATAATGTAAAAATAATATGTTATTAATTATGAATTGGAAGAAATAGTATCATTTTTAATAAGTTGCCACAAAGAAATTTTTATTTTACTGATCAAGGGACAAGTGGGGGAGTGAATGGGCGGCCTGTACATTGCCATTATCTGCGCCTGTGAAAGGGACAACATCAGAGGTAATGGGAAGGGAATGGGTGGTGGTCTGGGAGTCAGGGTTGGAAGGCAGGTGGTTTGGTCTTGATGGGGGAGTTGGGGGAGGTAGGGTTTGTTGACTGGGAAGAGGTGGCAAGAGCTGATTGCTTCAATTGCTCAAATTTGTCTTCTGACACATGCTGGCTTGATAAAACAAATGTATTGCCGTAGGGGGAGGCAGGAGTCTTTTCTGGACTTATCACTATCACTTGCATAGAATATGAAAAGATCAGATAAATCCTGGTCAAATATGGATGGAAAAAGCTCATAGCCCTTATCAATTTGGGTGCACAGTTCATTTTATGTGGCAGGATTTAAGCGCCTAAGAGCAGAACCAAAATTGTAGAGACATAAATCTGCAAGATGTATAACAGCATGGTTGTTGGGGTAGGATCAACAGGTATGCCCTGCAGCCCTGATTTCTTGGGTTGCCCACTTACACTGTTCCATCTTTGTACTCATTACACCTGTGTACACGGCGTGTTGGGTAGCCTACTCCCCCAGCATGTTCTTGAGCTCTGCCTGGTAGGCATACCTATCTGTGGTGTTTGATATTGCCAAGTAATTATTGTCACCCAATGGGAAAACTGCCAACAAAACTCAGGCAAATTGATACAAAATTGGCCCTTGCTTGTAAACGTCAGATTAGATATGCTTTTCTCCATAATCTTGGATACTTGCAGAAATTTGGCATACAATAAGAATATGATGTCACTGTGTGTCATCATTGCCCTCCCTTTAACAAAATTAATGATAGTTGTATTGTAAGGGTTGGTATCCATCAAACTGAAGCCACTGAGAACCTGGTTGGACAAGATTCTGGCGGCAACCACAACTCCGTGCATCCAAAAATTTGCTGTTATCTTATTGGTGAAAATGCTGTGGAGTCCCAGTTGGAGACAGACCTGGACCAGTGGCATCCACAGGTCACACTCCATAATAGCCATCATGAGAGGGTAGGCTTTTTCACCTTCAGTCAAAGAACAGGCACCAGTTGGGGTCTTCTTGGGAGGTGGCCACAATTAGCATGTGCTTGCAGGGCTGCAGCCACAGTGAACTTTGCAAAACCCATTGCAGTTGCAATTTCCCCAAGGGACATAAGCATCCCTTGCTTTTCAACCATTTGAGAACAATCTCTGGGGTAAATAGCTTTCTTCTGCGTCTTGTAGGCTAATTGGCTAAAAATGGGGTGTCTGTTTTAGGAACCAGACAGTGCCATCTGATTGGCTCTTTCTGGATTCTGACTTCCCTGGGTGACCCCTTGGCTCAATTGGCCGATTCCAGATGCTAGTGTTGATATGTGATTTGGGTTAACAGCTGCCTATGAGTGATGGGCAAACAGGGTCATGCTTGAGGACACAGGAGAAAGATTACACTCCTGAGTAGTGCTTGAGGAGGGGCCTGCGGGTTGGGGAGTGACAATAGACAGAGGCTTCACTATTGAAAGACCCAGTGTAGCCCTATATAATTTCATCAAGACCAGGAGACAGCTCATTGACTTGGTTGTTATTGAAAGAAGACATAATAAATTTTAAATCAAAAATTAAACTCAAAAAGAGAATTGTATATCTTAATCAATTTTATTGTTAAGTATGTTAAGCGGTGAATTTTATGATCTAAATTTAAGCTGTCCTAAACTGAAATAGGGTGATTTTTGAGAATGCCTGTGACTCCCAAAAGAATTAACAAAAATCCACTCTAGATCCTTTGACATCCTTTTGAGTAACCTATAAATTATATATTTTCAAATTCACTTAATTTTTTATTTGAAATTTGGTTCTTGGATTTGACAATTCTGCAATTTCAGATTTGTTAAGTTTTCCATTGTAGTGCAGGGTGCCAATCCCTAGTATTACTTCCATGGCCCATACCAGAGTCTGACTGCACTCCCACAGGGGAAGCAGGCTAGGCCTGGAAGGCCATGTACATAATAGGCATGATACAGACCAGGTAGTTGAGAGCAGTGGCTAAGGGCACCAACTCCCAGTATGGGGCACAACTTGGTCAGCCAGCCCCAATACTGTGATGTAGACAAACCCCAACTTGATGAAGTCCTGGGCAGGAGGCGCTTGGGAAAGGGAGGAGCAGTAGGAATCTCCTTCATATTAGGCGCAGATCCAGATGGTAGGGGGTGGAAGTACTCCAAGTCAAGAGTGCAGGGTGGTTTGAATGGAGCAGCAGGAGTGTAGCCAGGAGGATAAGGATATGCAAGTTTGTATTGTGATGTAGATTCACAAATAGATGCAAAGAAAATAAATAAATTTGAGCAAAAATAGACAATTCCTGCAATAAGATAATGATTTCTGGGCATAAACTTGCTTGATTAAGATGTCAACAGTGAGGAGGGCTTCTCCCCCTCAATACTTATACTTACTCGAGATTTTGTATCCTTTGTGCCATCTAGAAAAACTGGTGGCATCATTTGCAGTTAAACTTACAATTTTCTCTGGAATTGCATACTTGGGGAAAGGGATGAGAGCTCATTAGTTGCTGTTGTGAATGCCGCCATTCACCATGTTTTTGATTTTGCCTTTGTTGGGTTATTTTGAGGATAAATCTCTTTCTTTTTTATTTTTGCCTTTGAAAATGAGGCTGGCTCCAAAATTGGGAAATACAATTGTTCAGTTTCCTGATCCTGTGCAACTCACTTGCCCTACTCATGCTTGTGGAAAGTGGGTCCTACCGTCCTGGAATTGTTTTGTGGTATTGCAAGCCACAATATAACCATTTCCTATTTTCCAATGAAACAAGTTCTATTCACATTTTTGTCTTTGTGTCTCCATGTACTTTGGCGCCTTGCTAGCCATGTCTAGTAGATATTATTCATTCAGGGCCACAAGGTAATTGTATAGCCTTCCCTGCTATTCACAACAGACTTAGTATGAATCTAATCCCAAGGTTAGGATTTCCCATTGTGACTCTGTGCTGCGCCTCAGATCACAACAGTTTCTATAATATGAACCTTTCTTGCATTGCAGCATGCCAAGGCGCCACAGTTATTTATAGTTCCCGCAATTAATTGAGCACCCAATTGCACAATCAAACAATTGCACTCTCAATGTGCTATTTACTGATAGCTGAGAGACCTGAATTTGTTAATAGAATTGAAGCCAGGGATTTGAGGATTGTGTACCTCTCAAATCCTGGTCCATTTTTTAGTCAAAATATCAGTTTTTGGGCTCTGAGGAATACTTGGTAAGGATTCCCAAGCTGTGGGGTTTTTGCCTCTAGGATGGCCAGCTGGTTGTCCAGGGCTTTCTGGGCACTGAAAATTACCATGTTTGGACTAATTATTTATTTGGAAAAGTATAAGGGCAACTGCTTTCCTTTTTTGTGCTTTGCATTGGAAGGTAACCCTCTGGATCCTATAAGGGCATTTCCAATTAGAGACTGATTGATGCACCTGCGGCTAGCCGCAGATGAGTCAGAGAGTGACCCATTGGAATGACGTTTAATATGGCAATTAGTGACCAATCAATGCATCTGCAGCTAGCCGCAGATGCTCCAATTAGTGACCCATTGAAAGAGGATTTACATACAGCAATTATCAACCCATTGACGTATCTGCGGCTAGCCGCAGATGCATCAATGATTGATCCATTGCTTGCACCCACTATGTAAATTGGACTATTGCCCTTCTTCCCCTTTTGCCAAGCATGGACCCCAAGGGAAGTAGTCTGAAACCCTATTCTACACCCAATTCCCAAAGACAGCCCTACTTTTGCTGTGATCACCTGACTCCCAGATCACATGTTCAGATTTCACTTCCCACCCAATCTAAACCATTTCCCTCTGAATATTACCCAAAAAATTTTGTCTCTTCAAGAATAGCTTAGTGCCTGTCAGTCTAGACCTTATTCAGTATGACTCACCCTTTTCCTCCCCCCTTGCCAACTATAAAAGACTCTCAGGAAACCCCCAATAAATAGAATCATTTATCATACAAACATAACAAACAACTTACAATTCTTATATTACTTGCAGAGCCCAAATATAGA